>BKZX01028432.1:36356-49209 GCA_014362285.1 Fagus crenata
ATCCAATTATAATCAAGAATTAGAATTTGATGGACATAGAATGTCCTATGATTCTAATCTTGAAAGGGATGAATACCCACAACAATATGGCCATGAATATTATGGCCAATCCAATTATAATCAAGAATTAGATAGACATAGAATGTCTTATGATTCTACTCTTGAATTGGATGATGACAAATCCATTATTCAAGAGTTAGGATTTAATGAGTATGAAAATTTTATCGAGAGATATTTACAAGAACTTCATACAATTCTTGCTCCGTTGGAGAAATCCTTTGCAACGTGGATTCTAGAACAATGTAAAGATTTTGCACTAAGGGTGGAATCCTTCGAAAAGTTGGAAGAATGTCTTGAAAAATTCCGACACTCTCTTGTCCATCTCATGAAAAATGATCTAACTCATGAATTAAAACTTGGGGGGCATAAAATGCCTTATGATTTTAATCTTGAGAAAACAGATTTTTCTTTGGAGAATAATGATCAATTCACCAAAGATGATGAACAGAGTGAGACAAAACCCATGAAATGGAGTGATATAAATCCATTAGATAATCTAACTCAAGAATGTAAAATGCCTTATGATTTGCATTTTGAGAAAAATGATTTTTCTATGGAAAATGATCAATCTGCCAAAGATAAGGAGTTGAGTGATAAAAAATTCACCAATGATTTAACTCAAGAAATAAAACTTGGGGGGCAAGAATTGTCTTATGATTTTACTCTTGGAGATGATGATTTGAAATGGCAAGGAAATGCCAATGAATCAATGGGTGTGTTATTCAAAGACAAAGCATATGAGAAACTATGTATGTCCAACCAAGTTTCTAGTCATTTTTATGTCTTTGAAACTAAGCACTTGCATTGGCTTCTTGGTTCCCATGATTTGAAAGTTTTTTCTAAGTGGCTAGTCCAAAAGCCACTAAATTCGATGTTCTTATTTGAAGATAAATCTTATGAGAAATTGTGGATGACAAACCAAATTTCTTCTAATGCTCATATCTTTGAAAATGTGCACCCACATTGGTTACTTGGATCTCATGATCTAAAGGCCTTTTCAAAGTGGCTGGTTCAGTTGAGATTTTATAATGACGCCAAAAATGAAATCTGGCCTTGATCAATTTGGTCTCAAATTCGAGACTAAGACCAGTGTGGTTCTATGGTTTAATTTAAAGATACAGTAAATTGTAAGACACATAGACCATTTGATCAGTTACTATGTCTTTTTATTGGTTAAGTATAAATTGATGTGTTTGGCTAAAAAGAAATGGTCAACGCTGCTTGCCAAAGCTAGCCAGCGATATAAAAGAAAAATAAATTCATATATTATATGGCCTTGACATGAGGTCATAAACTTCAGTTGTTAACAGGTGTTATATAATATAAGCCATAGCATGTGTGTTTGGCTTTAACCAAAGGCAATCTTAAGCCATTCGAATGGCTAAAGTAACCTTTTAGTGAATTTTGCTATGTCATACAAATCTGGTCTTGAGCAATTGGGCCTTGAACTGAAGACCAAGAATGCTTCTAAGTTCAAAGACCAAAGTATCTAATGTTTTTCCATTAAACATGCCAGAAGTAAACGGCCTATCATATTGGCCATAACGTATTGTTCCAGAATTATTTAAAGTAGTAAATTGAAGGACTGGTGTGTCTAACGCCATCAATTCAAAAATAGACCAAAAATGTGAAAAATAGACCAAAAATGGTCATATGATTTTAAAGTAAAAAACCCATTACTTTCAATGGTTCAAGATGTTATTATTATTGAAATGGGCTACATGGTTTGGTCAAAATTGGTCCTACACTTGCATCAGAAAATTTGATACGATGCAGAAAAGTTACATCCATTCGAATGGTTAAAATTACAATCACTTTTGGCTAAATTCATAGGATCACTTAATCCTAAAAGTTTTGGTCAAAGTATTGTTGTAAGTTAAATTGTCTACCGTCCATACTTAGATTCCTAAATGTCATCTAAATGGACACGGGGAGCATTTGTTAACACCATAAAATATTTTTAATATATATATTGCATATATAATTTGGCCACCATAATGTATAAATTTGGCAGCCATAAGTATGTGTGTATTATTAAAAGAGTGACATATAAAAAATGTGTCATTATAGTGAAGCACTAAAGCCATTTACCACACTTTCACTTTTCAAGGGTTAGTGGGGTAGTTATTGGGTTGAATTATGGAAGCACTATAGCTACTTACCACACTTCCATGTTACATGGGTTAGTGGGATAGTTATTGGCTTGCTATTTTTATGGGATTTGAAGAGAAGATTAAGACTTAATCAAGGCTTGGAATGTAACCATTGGAGTTGGCTTATAAATAGTGAATTCAATAGCATTTCAACCACAGACACCCCTAAGCAAACCCAAATAGCATTTGTTAGATTAGTTAAGAGAGTTGTCGATTGTAGCTTCCAGCATTTCCTTTACATGTTTGTAAGTACTCTTTCAGTTAATTAAGAATGTTTTGTTTATGGTAATGTTACTTTATTTGACGTTCTAGTTACCTTGATCGCAATATATTTTACTTTAACTTAGGCGTAGTTACCTCGATTAGCAATAGTTATTCTAGACTTAGCTTAGTTAGCGTAGTTTAATTAATTAGTAACTTTAGCTTGCCTCGATTAGTTTAAATTAGCTTAGTTTAATTAACTAGTAACTTTAGCCTACCTCGATTAGCTTAATTAGTTAGTTTAATTAATCAATTAGTCACTTTAGACAACTTAGAACTAGTTAATTTAAATAGATAATCCCTTAGCTTAGTTAACTCAATTAATCGTTACTTTTCTGTGTACTTCCATTAGCTTAATTGCTTTCATTCTCTTTCCTTAATTACATTTTATTTTAAGTCCTTTGGGCAAAGGCAATTACCGAGCCTGTCAGCCTTTTAGATCGAAGTCAGATTGTGGTTCTAAGCTTACTTTAAAGGCACTAGACCCTCGATCGAGCATAGTTATTTGTTTCTTTCAAACAAATTGACGACCATTTCTTGTAAATTCTAGTTTGGCAACAAACAAATATTAAAAAGATTTGTTAATATTATTGAGTTGTTAGGAGTTAAATTTCTGGAGACTTTGGTCCCCAGGTCCGAAAGTGACTTCGTCCACCAATGCAAAATCTTTTACTTTTTAGGTTCTTGGGAATAAATAAAGTTCAAAATGTGTGATGATAAAAATTTCTACCTTTTACCTCCCAAAAAAAAAAAAATAAATAATGAAGTCAAAAACACATGATAATAATTTTTTTACCCTTTACATCCAAAAAAAATAAAAAATAAAATCGTGTGATTACTGCGTTCTCAACTATTATTAATATCGAACACAATTTGGCTACAAACTTTGTAGCCATCTTACTACAATCTACTACGTGACAACTCATAAAACTATTCACGTATACTTTTAGTCGTATGATCTATTTAATGAGTTATGTGACTTGTTAAAATAATACATGTGGATGATCTTAATTACATTGTCATTTAGTAGATTGTAGTAAGATAACTATAAACTGTAACTCTATTCTCTTAATTTTCAACCCAAAAAAAAATTAACTTATTTATTTTGGCAAAAAGGAAAACCCAAAAGCCTTTATTTACTTTATTATTATTATTATTATTTTTTTTTTCTGCCTGGGCCTCAAAATCTTAACCTGTGTTGGTTTTAACGCCTGCACTCTAAAACTCAGTTTGACCAATTCAGTCCGTATACCTCCATAACTTCATAACTTAATAAAAAAAATTTAAGGAATAAAATAAAAATTTAACCTGTATTGGCATTAAAACTTTTTTTTTGTTTTCCTACAATTAAAGGTTGAGGGGCCTATGCCCCTGTTAATCAATTTGTGTTCTCTTCATTGAAAAGAGACTGACGTACCATCTAAATTAAATTACAAGGTTTGATGGTAAAAACATTTAGGATAATATTTCTTCAAAGAGACTGACATACCATCTAAATTAAATTACAAGGTTTGATGCCTTGATGGTAAAAAGATTTAGGTTAATATTTCTTCAATGAGACTACGTACCATCTATTTTTTTTTTTTTTTTTTTATATGATAGAAACTATAATCTAAACTCCTACACACGTATATTTTGAAGATCCCGGGGATCGAATCCACACCCTCATAGAGGGGGATTTTTTTGGGGAGGGGATTACCAGCTATGAAGCACGGGTACTTCTAAAATGGTACCGTACCCGTATCTAGTACTTATTGGGTATTGGTACCCCTTGGGTACTTTTGCATGAGTACCCTAGAAGTACCCAAAAATAAAAAATAAAAAAAGTTGAACGTTTCATCAAATAAGCATGAAATAGCTAATATTTTTTTCATTAGTCTTACCTTCAATCAAGCCTCTTGAACACTTATCTTTTATTTTATTTTGGTTCCAATGTTGAACACTTCTTTTATTTAGTCTTTTGGATTTTAGTTTGTACTCTAACCACCATTTAATGGTAATGGATGTATTTTATTACCCATGATTGCTCTTAAATTCACATATGTTAAAGAAGAAATGAAAAAATTAAGCATAACAATATAAAATATATATATATATATATATTTAATAAATATATCTGCCGTACCCGTACCCTAATTTTTTAAGAATTGTGTACCACCATACCATACCAATACCGGTACCCGTATCCAAAAACGTACCCATGCTTCTTAGATTACTAGTGGGCCGAATACCCAAGTGGCAACGTATCATCTAAATTCAACACATCATAAGCGGAGAGGTTTAATATTTCTCAATTCAACACATCATAAGCGGAGAGGTTTAACACATGCATGGAGGATTGATCCAGAATTTATTTTTTGTTTTGCGTAAAATACACTAAGACCCCATGTACATTGTTAATAAATGTTTTTGGTATTGTTGCAATAGATCTCTTTCATCCATTATCTTTCTATTTTAACAATTTTTTTGGGAACCAAATTGTTAGTAAAAGTGCACTAAAACTTCCAAAACTCTTATGATGTTGTAGACTTGCAATAAGACCACCCTTTTTTCCTTTTTTTATTTTTATTTTTATTTTTATTTTTAGTGATTTTGTTTAAAAATCAATTTTTAAAATATATAGACAGAGAATGAATAGAAGGGGTCTATTTGAAATAGTACCAAAGTTTTGGCTAAAAAAATGAAGTTAAGGGGTCTTACTGCAATAATATAAAAGTTTAAGGGATTTTAATGCATTTTACCCTTTTGTTTTTAATTCAAAATGACCTCTCTCCCCATCTCTCTTAGGGGTGTTCAAATCACCAACAAAATCAACCAAAATTCACACCAGTTATTTCTGTCAAATTTGAGTGTTAGATGGAACAAATTGATAATTTATAACAACTTTACAAATCAAGTAAAAGATCGGAAATTCTTATGTCCTGCCAGGACAAAAAAAGTAAAAAAAAAAAAAAAAAAAAAGTAAATTACATTGACAATCCCTTCTTTTGAAAAAATTAGACTCGTTACACTCTAATTTGGAGAAATGACACTCCGCTTTAAAATTTACAAAATAATTAACACTTAGCCCCCTTTTCTCCAATTTTTAAAGGAATATTTCTCACTTTAACTTAAAAAAAATTAGAATATAATTTTTCTTTTTAACCTTGGTTAGTTAGGCATATTAGAATGCATATTTATTGAAAATGTTTTGGCTGCATTGCTGGTTCTTTATTGAAATTGTAATTATACTTGTGAATGTTACGAACCAACGAAACATTAAATATTACATTCTTGAAATCTCATTAGAATGTGGCTAACGAATCAAACACAGTAATTTTATATTCCCATGTGATTCCTTAGATCAAAGATTTTAGGAATCTAACATCACACAAACCACATGCCCCTAAATAATTACTTAGATCAAAGATTTTAGGAATCTAACATCAAACGAACCACATGCCCCTAAATAATTACACAATAACAAGAAGTCGAAAACGTATATAGTTATATCTCAAAAGTTACAAAACACTAGCAAAAATCAGTTACAACTTACAAATCAATGCAAACTCTTATTGTCCAAGCAAGTATAGCTTCTCACAAAGACAACCAAGCAGTTTATACAAACTATTACTCCCATTCATATTTTAAACCTTTCCTTTGATTACTTAATAGGTTCTCATAACCATGTTATAAATTCATGTATTACCTTTGAAAAATGATTCGCTCAAGAAAGGACGAGCTATCGATCCACACCAAACAAAGCTTTGGGAGACGAGGATGAGAATGGATTGAAAGCAACCTGCTCAGCACAACTTAGAACATCATAAGGCCCTGCTTCTTCTCGACCAACACCCATAAGATCAAGGTAATATAGGTAATGTGAGATGATATTGTTCATGGAATCATTATCACCTTGACCACAAACGCGATCTCCGTATAGCACATTCATGGTAGCACCAAACCCAGAAACCCGCTTGGCCAAAGTGTCAGTCTTGGTGGGTTTCCAATAACCAATAAAGACATCGTGTGCTGAAGGAAGAGGGTCTTTAATTGGCGTCATCCAATTCCAAATTGCAACCTGGAAGGCTAAGGTAGCATTTTGTTCAATGTATTCTGGATGGTTCAACAAATCCACCTTCAAGGCTTTACTGGCTTCTCCATAATTGTAGTTCCTGTTGAAAGCATCAATAAAGAAAATCAATTGGATTGTGGCATGAAACTAGTGACCAATCTAATAAATTCTTCAGGGGTAAGAAACAAAGACACATACAAGTCTTAGGATTGTAGACTAAAATGTTTGCCTTTTTTAATTAACAAAATGCTTGTGTATATAGTTTTACCAAAAAGTATGTTGTACATGCTTTTATCATGTATTAGTTACCCAGATTTCCCTTAAAGAATGCATGACGTAGGTATTCATAATTGAATTGTGCAAAGGAAGTTGGATCATTGTTAGCATGATTAAAAAAGTAGATACCAATAGATACGCAGAGCACCCCGGCCATAGTATGCAACTCCAGGATTTCATGGATAAGTGTTGTTATTGTGCTCATCACAATAATACGAGTTGGAATTCATTTCCTTTTTATAGCATAAACCCCAGGCTAATGGTTCTCTGGTTGCCACTTTATATCCACCTGAAAAATATCATCCACTTTTTACTTTCCATAAAGATTGAGTGAACAAAGGATCATTGACTATAACTCACATACAAACATAATTACACAAATCAGTTCATCCGATAGCTAGTGCTCCACATTCATCAATTAATCAGTAACATTTGTTTTCAGTTTAAATCATTTTAGTCAAATAAATTTCTAATAAAGCATAAATTATATCCTGTTATATCAATTCTTAACCGATTAAACTAAACGCTAGAAAATATTTAAAAACATGATACCCAATATATATATATAATTAAAGTCTAAAATCTTATCTTTTAAAAATGTTAGCCCATGTCCTATCATTTTTAAGCTCATACTCTATTAGTCTATTTATTACCTTATTCAATTTGTTAATACATATAAAAATTTAAGAATTGAAAAAAAAAAAGAAAAAGAAAACAAAACAAAACAAAACTGACTATCATGAGTAAATCCCCCTACAAAATTTGAACCCTCACCTATGCGTACTATGACGCACGGTACTCCTAAAAAGGAGGAGTACCTGTACTGGGCATGTATTTGGGGTACTGCTGCCTAAGTATCCAAAAAAAAAAAAAAAATTAAACACATTATCATATGAGTATTAAATATCTAGTATCCTTTCAGTAGTCTTACCCAATGTTGTCAAATCAGTTTCAGTTTGTCCGATTTTTTTTGCTTAATAATATATTTTTTAATACTATTTTGCAAAAAAACATTATTTGAAAACTATATATGTGGGTAGGCCATTTTTGTAACTTGCCTGTTGTACATTGACATGTTATATCTGACATGGAAATTTTTTTTTTTTTTTTTAAATATGACTGGACCTCGTCTGTGATAGAGACGAGTTGCACTGAAATCTCGTTTAAAATTGTCTGTGCCAGAGACGAGTCCCATTATATTTCAAAATCCCTTCACCGTAAAAATCAGAATCCCTTCACCGCAAAAATTAAAATCCTTAAATCCCCAATCGGTATCTCAGCTCTCACTCAGCCTCCAATCCAAGCCACTTCACGCCGCCCTAAATCCCCAAATCGGTCTCTCAACTCTCTCACTCAGCCTCCAAGCCACTTCACGCCACGGTTGCTTCCAAGCCACCCTCCACGACTACCGTTGCTTCCAAGCCACCCTCCACACCGCTTGACTCTTCGGCTGTCACCGTCTCACTCTCTCTCTCCATCGCAACTCAGTCTCTCTCTGTCGCTCCCTTGTCGTCGGTCACGCACGGTGAGTTTGAGTAGTACAAGTTTTTATTTTTTTTTAAACTTGAGAATTTGGGATTTTAGATCAGATTTGGGTGGATTACTTTAAAAACTGGTGGGTTTGGGCTTGAATTTGGAATAGGAGTCAGACACTCAAGCTTACACATAAGGTGATAACTTGAAGATATTTTGTTTTTAATCCATTATATAGTGGTCTTTACTGAAAATAAGGTGAAGCATGTACCAGTTGCTTTTACATGAGTTTCAATAGTGTCGTATTATCTTAATTAATGTTTTAAGTGAATTTTATAATACTGATTTATGTGTAAAAGTGTTTCAAATATATTATCATAACCCCTTGCTGCTCGTGACATATTGACGCAACCATAGTTTGCAATGCTTCTATTTCTCTTTACTTTATTTACAAATGTGTTTCTTTTTGGGCCAAATTTGATATGCCAGTTGAAGAGCTGTTTTGGGTTTCACACATTTTTTGGAAATTTGAGGAGACCCATTAATGAGGTGATTCCCATTGACAGGCTGCTCAGCCCATGGCTACGTTTACATTGGGCTTCCACCAATTGGGTGTTGAAGTTCAATTGGTTGTTCATCATGGATTTGGTTCCTAGGATGTAGGGATAAGGTCAGGCATCTTTTCGTTGTTGAATAGAGAAATAATTCTTGATTTCCAACTATACAACAAAGATCTTTTCTTGATATTTGGTCACTTTCCCAAATTTTGTATAAACTAACTTGTCTTTCTCTTGTTTGATGCTCAAATAAATGAACAAAAATCATTATCTGATTACCAACCCTTTCTGATGGTGGCTTGCTGCAGCTTCATGACTAGCTTCTGGTTTCATCCTCTACAATCTGATTCATATGGCTAAAATAAAATAAAAAATGTTAGTTTAAGTCATCAAAGATATTGTAGGTTTAGTATTGCTTTCAGAATTAAGAAACTCGTAATTTGGTATATTTGCTTTGTGATAGTAAGTGCTCTGAGACAAGCTTGGCAATTAGGCAGGCACACTAGTATTCCTATGTGGTGTTGCTAATAGCACTGGATGCTTTGTGAGTCTGGTCAAATTTCTGATGTTGCTTATATCTTCCATGTTTGATCAAAGGAATCATAGGTCTACTTTTGGTTTTCAGAATTAAGAAACTTTTAATAGAGCATATTTGATTTTTGGTTACCAGTTCACTGCAACAAAATTGGTCATTACTAGCACAAGCATGCAATGTTTCTAATGGGGCTGGGTGAGTAGTAGTGCTGGTCAGATGTATAATTTCTATATATCTTACATAATTGGAAACTAATATGTCTCTTTCTTTCTCCTAAGGAGTTTCATATAAAATATACTTTTTGATGCAGTTTCAAAAGGCATTGTCGTTGTTTTTTTTTAATTATTTTAATTATTTATTTATTTTTTTTTATATAACATATCCATTGCTTTTAGGGATTGTCTTAAAGTGTATCATCCTCATTGTGTGGGAAAAGATGATTCTTTTGTGGAGACTGGGTATTGCTGGACTTGCGGTTAGCCACTAAATTTTTTTTTATGATGATACTTCTGAGTAATATTCTGTCATTTTCAGTGAATTTCTACTTTTCAAGCATCATGCAGATTTAGTGTATGTATTTATTTGAAGCTTGACAACACATCCTTCTTTATATATCATATGTAGGATATGCGTACTGATGAGGAATGTTCAAAGAGATTATTTTAATTTAGTATTATTTACAAGTCAATTGTATTTTATTGGTCAATTGTATTTTAGGTCCTAGTATTTAGGCTTATTAGTATTTTTATTTAAAGTCAAGGTTATTTTTATAATTCAATAATTGGATCCAAGCCCATTAGAATTAGGGTTTCTTATGTCAATCTAGAATTAGGGTTTAGTATTTCTATATAAGAGCATTGTAGTCCTATGGACAGGCAGACTATATTTTGATTAATGAAAAGTTCCTTCTTGGATTTATTCCAATGGCTTGGTGTTGACTCCAGTCCAATCCTAGGTGCTGACTCCTAGTGGTTTTCCTGCTTGGTACTGACTCCAAGCAAGGCTTAGGTGCCGACTCCTAGGTCATATCCCTTTATTTTCCTATTTTTTAATTTATTCGGGTTTGTCCTGCGTCAAATTGGTATCAGAGCAGAACTTGATCATAAAAAAAAAAAAAAATTCCAGCAAATCGTAGGTCAAGCAAAAAAAAAAAACATGTTCTGTAATCTACAGTGCTGTTAGTGACCAAATAGCCACCATCTTCTTCCACCACTTACCAGATTTCAAGCCAAACAGATCCCAAAACAAAAACAAAAACTCCTCCCTACTACACACCAGAAAACCCAGTTTCCAGCCAAATAGGAAACCACAAGGATCACCAACAACTCCAAAATTTGTCTAGCAATCACTTAGAAACCCATTTGGTCCAAAGTCAGATCCACCGTAACCCATTCCACCAAACATCCAACCAAAACCCACCCAACCCGAAACCAAAAACCCACAAATCAAAACCCACCTAACCCAAAACCAAAACCAACAGAAACCCACATCAAAACCCCCAACCCGCAACCAAAACCCACAACAATACCCCACTCACCTCAACATTGCTGGAGCAGAATCGCGCCGCCACCATCCTCGCAACGCCACCAGCTCGCGCCGACAGCCCCCCTCTCACAACCCCTTGCGCCGATGGCCTTGATCTCGCCCATCTTGCGCCTCCGCCACTTTGCATCAGCCCTCAATCTTGCACGCCACCACCCTGTGCAAAGAGGTAACTTGTAAAACCCAGCCTTTTGTTTGTTTTGCATTCCCTTAACCCGTAAACCCAACCTCTTTAATATTTTTAAAACCCAAGACCTGACCCAACCCTTTCCTTACATTACCCAACCCAAGTGCAAAAAAAAAAAAAAAAAGGCCCAGACCCCAACCTGTAACACTTCTTCAGATTTTCAACAGCTCACATTTTGATCAATCCATAGCAAATGAATCAGACAACAAATTCAACCATCCATATTATTGTTACAATTATTTGTTGAAGCATTTTCTTAGTGACATGGTACTCTTTGAGGCTCCGGATTTTGATGGGCGTAAATATGAAAGCCCATGGATTTTCGTCCGGTGGATAAAAGAAATGGAACAATTTTTTGAATGGCACAATTGGGCTGTGAATAAGAAAGTTCGATTTGCAAAAATGAAGTTAATTGGGAGAGCCTAAGTGTTTTGGGAAGAGCTCGAATATATGCGCTTTATCAAGCAAGAGTCTGGCATTACTGATTGGGAAGACATGAAAGTAAAGCTTCAAGATGAATATTTATCACCATACTTTCGAGCAAAATATCTACCCCAATCTTAATACGAGGTATTGGAGTAGCCAACCAATTGCTCCATTTCAAGAAAACAAGATGAGTGTTCGCTCAGTCTCTAATCCTCAGCCCACCCAAGCACCGTCTTCCATGGCACAAGCATTAAAGAATCTTGAACAAGCAATTCAAAACACGTCCACAGAGATCCAACGTATAAACACCCAACTTGACTTAGTAGAGAAATCCTTCCAAACGAAGCCAAATCACCTCGAAAATGTTGCTTCCACATTCGTGCTGCAAGAAGAACTTATTGTAGAGCCTAAGCAACAAGAGAAGAAAGATTCTACTCTACTTGATGAAGAGAAGGTACCACAAGAAAGTGAAATATTAAAGGGTGCACATGAGGTGAAATTTGATTGTGATGAATGTGCTACTAGTCAACCCTCTAAGGTGCTTAAAGATACAAAGCTAGCTAAAGTGGACCAGATTGATACAATTGTGCTTCCTCCAATTGAAGAAAAGACAAGCCCATTTGACTCACTGATTCCTCACATTGATTTTGTAATCCCAAACATCTTCAGTGATGTGGTGGAACATCAGATTTCTTTGTTCTCCATGCTCCCAAAGGTGATTCCAGACTTGAAGCAAGCATCTAGTGTCAGAATCTTGATCATTCAACACTTTAAAACTCGAGGTCGAGTTTTCTCCAACCAGAGGAGAATGATGAGGAACGTTCAAAGAGATTATTTTAATTTAGTATTATTTACAAGTCAATTGTATTTTATTGGTTAATTGTATTTTAGGTCCTAGTATTTGGGCTTATTAGTATTTTTATTTAAAGTCAAGGTTATTTTTATAATTCAATAATTGGATCCAAGCCTATTAGAATTAGGGTTTCTTATGTCAGTCTAGAATTAGGGTTTAGTATTCCTATATAAGAGCATTGTAGTCCTATTGACAGGTAGACTATATTTTGATGAATGAAAAGTTCCTTCTTGGATTTATTCCAATGGCCTGGTGCTGACTCCAGTCCAACCCTAGGTGCTGACTCCTAATGGTTTTCCCGCTTGGTGCTGACTCCAAGCAAGGCTTAGGTGCTGACTCCTAGGTCATATCCCTTTATTTTCCTTTTCTTTAATTTATTCGGGTTTGTCCTGCGTCACGTACTGCAGGTGTTTTTTTTTTTTTTTTTGTCTTTTTCCCATTTTGATTATTCGAAATGTCACACCTGTCACATTATC
>BKZX01028434.1:0-36672 GCA_014362285.1 Fagus crenata
TTAGAAAGTAAGCAAACAACTTTAATCGAATTCTAATCATTTTTTATTCTAGAAAGTATAACACACTTAATCGAATTCTAATCATTCATATTGAACAACAACAAACAAAGGAATTGTTGATTCTAGAATCTCCATTTACAGATAGACACACACACACCATTCCACCAAAAACTACAAAATAATTGAAACAACTCCAATTTCTTCGGCTTGACAATCAAGCCCTAATTCTGAACCCCAACTTCAAACAGATTCAAAATGAATCCAAAGAAATGTAATCTAACTCAAATTCCTGCACAAGTTAACGATATGTGCTAGAATTTCAAAGCAATTGAAATAAACAACCAGAAAAATAAAATTAATAAATCAGACCTATACAAAGCTAATTCGAACTTTCTTCAAAGACAAACTCCGAGTGAAATGCAATGATATGAACGCCGTAGAAGATCATACCTTGTAGAATCGGATATGGGAGAGAGAGAAGCGTGTGGTGGAAGATGATTCAGAATCTTATAGTACAAATGGATTGGTGCCCTAACCCCAACAATTGCTCTGCAACACCCTGGAAGAGGAAGAAAAATTGTGGTGCCTCCCTTCAGTTGACAGAGTGAGAAAGCTTTTACTGGCCGTCGAAATGTACGGAGAAGAAGAAAGTATACGATTTAGGTTTTTATTTTATCAGTTTTTTTTGTCCGTGCATTTTTTTTTTCTTTTATCTATTTCGAAGCTTTAAGTGACCGTCGAAAAAAGGAGGACTCAGTTCCTTATTCCGAGGTTTTAACTAATGACCTTTGAATTAGGAGGAGGCAATTTCCTTTTCTATGCTTATTTCGAGGGTTTTTTAATGACCGTTGAAATAGTTGTAATATATTCACGCTTTTTTAGTCTTATTTCGAGGGTTTTTAATGAATCCTCAAAATAATTGGGTCGAAATAGAGCAAGTTTTTTGTAGTGATTGTTAGTGTTTCGTCACCAACCATGGCTCTTATTTGTGTAGGTTATAGGTGTTTTAGCTCAAGTAAAGGCTGATAAGGACTGAATTGAGGCCTTGGTGCAACCTGTTGAAACTGCTGACAGGTTCTTCCAAGAAATTCAAACTTGGCAAAAGCAAGTTGATGATTTGGAGGAAAAGCTTGATGTTGGAGGGCAAGGTGTGAAAACCATGGAAGAAATTCAGTCAGAGCTGAATACATTGCAAAGCACAAAGTACTTAACTTTCACTTATCCACATTTTGTTTTATTTCAGCCATATTGATTACGAGGCATTTGCAAGCACATTTATTTTGCAAATCATGTGACGTGGAATTATATTTTCTTACTTTATGTCTTTATTTTTATTATTTGTTTTTTTAACAGTATTTAGCTCTCAGTGGCTTTTTAATTGGTGAAAATATATGACTGGTCCCTAAAATTTTGGCCAGGTTCTATTTTAGTCCCTGAAATTTAAAAAGTTATTTTTTAGTCCTAAAATAATTGTGAATATACCAAGTTCATCCTTTCGTAGTTGCGCTGTTATAACCGAGTGCCATGTGGCTTTGTGGAATTTTGCCATGTAAGCAAAAATTATAACTGCAAGGTTATGGAAGGACTGATTTGGTACATCTACAATATATATATATATATATATATATTTTTTTTTTTTTTCAAATTTCAAAGACTAAATAGAACCTGACTCAAATTTTAGGGACCAAACATATATTTTTGCCCTTTTAATATGTATGTACTATTGAACTCTTGTTGAAATCTTGCAATACTAATTACTTTTGTTTTGATTTGATTTGTTTTGACTATTTTAATTGTTGGCAATCAGGGATGGTTTGCATAATGAACTGGAGAAGTTAAGGGATGAGCAGAGGTACATGGAAATGGATTTATCCAACATCCGGATACGGTGGCATACTCTAAGGGAGGAGAAAGTCAAAGCAGCTAATGCATTGCGTGATGTTAGAAAGGCAGAAGAAGAGCTAGAGCGTTTGACTGAGGAAAAAAGTCAAGTTGATTTTGATGAGAAGGTTGTTTGTCCATATAAGATATATCGGTATTACCAATCTCATTTACCAACATCTTGCTTTTCTCTAAGTATACTTCTCATGCCAAAGGCAATTGCTTTCACATATCATAGTAATCTATCATAAAATACATGTATGACTAGCTTGCTTGCTATTGGTATTTTCATTAATATTTGATTGTTGAGAATAAGTAATGTTGTAGGGAATATATATATTTTTTGAGTAGATTTGTAGGGAATATTAATAGAATTTCCCATTTGAGTACAAATCAGATTTGCTTACTTTATGCCTTTCCCGATGATAATTTTACGTAGATTGTAATGCATATAAAGTATTTTTTTCCCTCCCAGGGTTTCCATCTGGTTTTGGTAAAAATAAAGTCTTTCATTACCCACATATATTGTAGTTGATCCCAAACATTTACAATAAATGGGTGATCAGAGGTTATACATGTTATTGTGCTTGATTGGTGTTGCATGTGTAAGGAGAGTGGTGAGTCTATCTCTCATCTGCAAGGAAGGTTTGGCTCTTCATCTTTAACATTTTTGGTATCCAATGGGTGATGCCAGGTGGGGTTCTAGATCTCTTATCTTGCTAGGGGGATAGCTGCCATAGCGTCAGGATTCGGAAGTTGTGGGACATGGTCCCTCTTTGCATGTTTTGGTGTCTATTGTGGGAGAGAAATGCTAGAAGTTTTGAGGGGACGGAGCGAAATCTAATGGAAGTTAAATGGACGGTTCTTCGAACTCTTATGGACTGGTCTAAGGCCACTAGAGTAGTGTCTTTCTCTTCTGTTTTTGATTTCCTAGATTCTTGTATTGCTTGAGATGTATTTTTCTGTTATGTACACTTCCTGTGTACATTTTTCTTTTCTCTTTTGCAATAAAACTTCTTATTTACTGATAAAAAAAAAAGAAGTCATACATTTATAGTTGTATGTGTTGCATGACATATTCTCTCGCTCCATAAGCTATTAGCTATTAGTAATATATTTGGTCCTTATATTTTTTGTTAAGCTTGAACTCCATTTTCCTCTGGATTGATGAAACTAATGCTGTTTCAAATTATTATAAAAAAAAAAAAAATGCTGTTTCAAATCACTTTTTTTTTCAAATAATTTGAGGCACCTAGGCCTGGTATTTAATCTGTTGAGCATTGACTAGGAAGCTGAATAGTCATTCTTACAATGGAAAAAGTGATTGAAGAGTTCAGTTCTCAAGCAAATCAATGACTTTCTGTTGACAAATCACCTAGTAAATGAAGTTGAAAAACTAATTAGGAAGGACATAGTAAGAATGAGGAAACAACTTGTGGAAGTCTGAAGTGTGTTGGAAAAAAATTGTTGCTTCCTCCCATCCCCACCCCCACCCCCCTGAAAAAGTCACTCTATTGTTACTTGTTATTGGCTTCAAAGTATCATTATCAACGTCAGTAGATGTTGGTGGAATTAAGGTGGTTGTTTTGGGAAGTGTGTTTAAGGCACAAAAATTAATTATCCTAACACAAATATTATTTATATATGTGGGGTGATTACAATGATATTACTATTTTCCCTAACTGAATACAAACACATAACACTTACCATCAAGATGGGACATATATATGATACAATCCCAGCAGTTATATAGAATGTTCAAGGTCGGAGAGCAAACCTGAGGCATCAGTCATGTTCTGGATGGAAGTAGAGATTAGGTTCTTTTTATTTTTGTCTTATCATAGAGGTTGAAATTATTTAGTTTGTGATGTGATTGATTATGGGATACATCAGTTAACTCTGCGTGTGTGTGTGTGTGTTTAATTTTCCATTTCATTAAGTTTGGTCAAGTAGGTGGTCCTGTGTGTCTTCAGTTATAAGAGAAAACCTAGTCAAATGCTTAATGTTGTGCATCTCTTAGGGCCACAAAGTTCAGTAACCTGGCCTCTTTGCTCTACCTTGTTTACTGTGTGCAGTTTTATTGAAAAGAAATTTTTATAATTTGTATTGATATGCACAATGCAATGATCTTTTTGTCACTCTCAGCATTTGACGGAGGCTCTTGACCCTTTATCAAAGGAGAAAGATAAATTACTGAATGACTACAATGAATTGAAAGCTAAACTTAATCATGAATATGAGGAGCAGGCAGACCAAAAAAGAAATTACCAGCAGGAAGTCAAGAGTCTACTTAAAATTAATTCTAAAATTAAAGAGTAAGTTTTTCGAGCCTGAGATTTGATGTGTAAGGTCTCCAATGCCATTGATCTTGATCATCATATTGTTCTACCAGGTATTATGATTTGAAGAAAGGAGATAGGTTGAAAGAACTGCAAGAAAAGAAATCTGTATTAGAATCTCAGCTCCAAAGTTGTGATATTAGGAAGCAGGAGATTTCAGATGAACTAAACAAAAGTAAAGACTTGATGAGGAATCAAGATCAGTTAAGACGAAATATTGAGGACAACTTGAATTACAGAGAAAAAAAGGCTGAAGTAGATGAGCTTGCCCGTGAGATTGAATCACTGGAAGAAGGAATATTGAAGATTGGTGGGGTTTCAACATTTGAAGCTGAACTTGGAAAGCTTGCCCAGGAAAGAAAGAGACTTCTTTCAGAGGTACTTGTTTATTCTACAGACACCATTATTATATATTTACCTTCCCATTTAAGTAGCATGCCTTATTAATCAATGGTTGGTGTCAGTTTTAAACATGGAGACTTCCCCTTTTTTTTAAACTATAGAACAAAAATTAGTCCAAAAGGCCCTGCCTTGGTGAGGTTCCTCGTCATAAAAAAACTATAGAACATAAACTATTATTTGATGTGATGTAAAGTCAATAAATCGTGCAAAGCTGTAGTAGAATTATTTGTATGGTTATGCTATCTTCTTTTCTCCATATTAAGATAAGTTATGAATAATTGTATTAAGAATTGTAGAGGCTCGTTTTTTCTCGGTCCACCGTGGATCGAATCCAACACTTCGGTGGTCCACCAGAGGCCCAAAGCCCAACAACACCAGTGATCCACGGTAGACAGCACATGAGGAGAAACGGCCCAAAAAAGTCATCCACCGGACCCAAATACCAAGTCAACTAACAAAGGCCCAGCCCACTTACTCTTTAAGCTCAAGTCTAGCCCATTACTCCACAAACACCAGTCTGCCGCACAAAGAAGCATCCTGGAACATTTGAAAAAGAGAGGGAAAAGTAGCCTTCAAGCACCATTTTCCCTCCCATTTGGCACGGTGCTCAAGGCACTGAAGAGGAAACATTTCCAAAGCAAAGATCAAATTTCCAAAGCAATGATAATCATGACAAGAGCTGGTTTTCTGCATTATGACCAATGAAGTTCCAGAAAACATGGTCCACGGCAGCCCAGAAAATATGAAGGACTGGTCCTCCACACCACCCAGTGGTCCACCGCAGATTACCCAGCAGCTCACAACCAAACCCAGCCACAAGAGCAGTCTGCGGCGGCGCCAGCTGTGATGGGTGATCAAAGGGATGACGAGAAGGATGAAGCAAGGGCTGAAAAGACCAAGAAGCCTCCATGGCCGCCCAGATCAGTATCAACTGAAGCAAGTAATGATGAAATGCCTGCTGGTCATTCTCTTTACCCACTGGTCGCGGTGGACTGCATTACAGACTGGTCCACGGCAGCACCAACTGAAACAAAAAATCACAACCAAGGCTACCATGGCCACCACCACTCGAGGGTAGTGACCACCACAGCCCAGCACTTCGGTGGTCCTCGCTTCTCCACATCACAGAACTTAGGAAGCACGGTTTGGAGGTAGGAGAATCAATTTGCTCAAATTATACTTGATCTGCCGCAACAAAAAGGGTATGAATTTGATAGAATCTTACTAATTCTAACAAAATTGCCCTCAACACTCTATTAATCTCACCAATTTAGTATTGAAAATGATCAATTCGAGATGATCAATCTCCAAGTAAACAAAGAAAGAAAGAACAATTCTAATCAATTTTTCATATCCTTAGCCATCAAAATAAATGACCTTAAGTAACTCAAGTGCATGGCCAGCTTGCTTACTAGCCTCTCATTGGCTCATTGAGATCAAGCTTTCTATTGGTCCTTATAGATCATAACAATCTACCTATAAGCATGCTAATGCACTAACAACTTAGGTGCAATGGAGGGCAGTAACCGACTCACTCAATACCACCCTATACTGCATGTCCTAACAATACACTGCATGTCTTAACAACTGTGTACCAGCTGTGACAGCTTGTATCAAGCTTAATAAAAGGGACTATAGTAAAAAGGACTAGAGTATAAGGACTATAATGAAAAGATGAAATCTAACAAGTATGGACCCGAGATAAGTAGATATGTTTAAGAGTTGGGGTCTTAACAGAATTTGCTGGGAAATGATGCCCAAAAATGGTAAGATTGAGTGTAATTAATGCAAAACGTATATGGGTCAAGTCACCATAACTATTTCAGATCATTACCGAGCATTAAATGCTTGTCACTTCCTCCCTCATTAATGGCCTGAAAATTGCCGCCCACCGCAGATCAAATCAGATCAGCGGCGGATCAAAAACCATCAGCTCAGCCCCTAAACATAATACATTGTCAAATCTCAACCCCTCTATCCCTTTGGTTAAGCAATGATCCTCATGATGAAGAGGATAACAAACAAAACCATTGGACACAAACACCATTATAAATAGGGGTGGGAAGAAGGAATAGGGGTTGGTCAGTTGGCTGGTCTAAGAATCCACATACTGAAATCTCTCCATTAGAGCTGCCTTCAAAGCTCCAGAAACACACTTAGCCAACATCAGTCCACGGGACACTTCCCGTAGGTCCACGGTGGACTAAAAAGCACTCTTTTAGTCTGCCATAACAGAAAATTCCCATCAAACACTTAACCCAACACCAAGTACTGACTCATGTACGTTATTGCACAGTAAATGATTCTCTTCCTACTCCAAATCACCTAAGTTCTGTGATTTGCTCTGATTTGTTATGCTTCTTTGCTCTGATCCTGCCTTTCTTGCAAGTTATAGAGGAAATCAAGTATTTTGTGCTCAGCATCCTGGTCCACGGGACTGACTTTTGATTTTTATGGCTTATTTTACACTTTGTATTTTCTGCTATTGATTGTTGCTTCTTGAAGAGATTGAGTTTATTGTATTAAGTCCCAGCCCATGAGATTGATTTTCCTTATCATGTATGTGTAAGATTTTGTAATACATTCCTCATGTGTTATCAACATCATGTCATAATCACTGAATGTTCTGGTCTGGTGGAAGTAGAGTTTAAGATTACTAACTCATGTTGATCTGCGGCATTGGCTACACTAGTCCACCGTAACCCTTGTACGAGCATTGCATCACGGTGGATCAGAGAGTGTTAGAGGGAAAGGCACCATTAGCCTCTAAGTGGTCTACCACACTTGGAGTCGAGTTTTGGGCTCAACATCCCCCATACACACAAATCCGGCTCGTATTCACTCTTCTCGCAGACGGGTACGCGGCCTATACGGTGCTGAAATTTTTGGCATCCACATTTTGGCGACTCCATTGGGGAGTTGAGTTGCAATCTTCCCTCACTTCATCACTTTGAAGCTGATCCACGGTATCTGGGGGCTACAGCCATGCCGCCCAAAAGGTCCACCAGACAGAACTCAGTAGCTAATTCCCATGCCGAAGTGGAATCTCAAGGCCACAGCCATGCCATGGGAGAGATACACGCCCAAGGTGGTGGACAGACGCACACCCAGGGTGGTGGACAGACACATGGGGGAGAAAATCCCTTCGGTGGTGGACAAGCTCACGGTGGTGGACAAGTCCTTGGTGGAGAAATCCCCGTTGGTGGACCACAGCAAATGGCATTGATGTTCAAAATGATCAAGGGGATGCAGCAGAACCAAGTTGAACTTGCTGAATCCTTAAGACAGCTGAGAGAAGCCAACGACAACAAGGAGGACCACCAAAACAAGAATGACAACCGTAATCATGAAGAGAGGGAGTTTCACAACAAGAACGACACGCCGTTTGTCACCATGTCTGATGTGGCAGACCTACTCAGACAAGAAAGAGAAAGGCCCCCGAAGGAGCCTAGGCACTTTGTGAGGAGACCCCCTTACCCCATTGAACTCTTAAAGGAGCCATACCCGGAAAAATATGATACACCCGTCTTTGCATTATTTGACGGAAGAAAAGGGAGTGCCATGGAACACATCAGCAAGTTTCTGGATTCCATGGGACCCTGTGCTGCACATGGTGATCTCTGTCTGCGGGAGTTCTCAAAATCTCTGGTGGATAGGGCATACACTTGGTACACAGTGCTGCCTGCTGGGTCCATCAGAACATGGGAAGACATGGTAGAGAGCTTCTGCAGCAAATACTTCCATGTTGAAGAGAAGATTACACTGGTCAATCTGCATAGTACTAAGCAGCAGATCGGAGAAGACTTGGTGAAGTACATCCACCGCTTCCGGGACGTGTCCTTAGATTGTCATGTGAAGTACCAAGAGGGGGAACTAGTAGAGGTATGCATTGACAATATGCTACCCGAATTCCGTGCCCACTTGGAGAACCTAGACATCACAAGGTTCGCCCATCTACTCCAAAAGGCTAGAAAGACTGCCATCTCAGTCAAGCCTCAAGTTGAAAAGAGCAGGGACAAGAAGAGTCTGCCGCAGACTCTCACTGTGTCCACCGCAACTGCACCTAGCGGTACCAAACGAAAGAGTCCATCAGACAAGGCCTATGAGGAGCCACCTCCATTACCTTTTACAGCCGAAGAAATGATGGCAATCTTCGATAAATGGGTTCAAGACCAAGTGATCAAGCTTCCAAAGATCAACAGGCAACCCACTGCAGAAGAACAGAAAAATCCTAAGTATTGCCGCTACCACAGATACGTAAATCACCCTACGGTGGACTGCCGAACCCTCAGATGGGAGGTCAACCGTAAAATCCAAGATGGTACCTTACAACTCTCAGAAGCACAGCAGAAGGTCCACCAGATCCTTTTTCCTAACTACAACAAGGATAAGGGCAAGGTTGTAGTGTCAGTGGTAATCCACGGGAACGTGAGTGACATAGAGGCAGAAGAGTCTGCCGCAGCAAGTTTTTCTCTGGTACCAGCAGCTGTTAGGACTTTACAAAAGAGTCCAAAGTTTAAGTCTCTATTCAACCAGCTGGGATTTGGACCAGAGGCAAGAAATGCAGCAACAGAAGCACTTATCACGATAGCGGCAGAATCAGGAGCCACTTGTTTTACGGCAGAAGCTCATGCTAGCCGTGCTTTTTTGGAAACCACAAATGCCATAACCTTCACGGATGAAGATATGGAGGTTCAATACCCCGACCATAGACGCCCACTCTACCTGTCTGCGGTAGTGAAAGATGTCCAAGTTAGACGTGCTCTGGTGGACACTGGTTCATGTCTAAACCTCATTCCTTTAAGCACTCTCCAAGCCGCAAATGTGCCACAGCAGAAGATCCAAGGCTCTCCCATGGAAGTGACCGGATTTGGAGGGATGACTGAACATACAATGAGGCATGTGCAACTTGTCTTGAAAGTGGGGCCGATTGTGGCACTCACACGATTCCATGTGGTGAATGCGGAAACTCCCTATCATGTGCTCCTCGGCAGACCTTGGCTGCGCAAACATAAATTGGTGTCATCCACCTACCATCAATGTGTCAAGGGGAGACTTAATGGCAAACCAATCCGCATAGCTGCAAATTCTTGCCCCTTCGACCAGACTGAAGCTCATTTTGTTGAAGCAGCTCTTTATGATGATTTAGCATCCATGGGAGAACCATCCATCGTGAGGCCATGTGGAACACCACTCCCTGCATGGGAAGATATTAAGGATGATCCTGAAATTGATCTACGGGAGCTGCTTGAACGAAAGAAGAAAAGAAAGGAATGTGAAGTTGAGTCTGGGAGTCCACCACAATGCGTGCATGTACAACTCCCCGATGGACGCATCGTCTATCGCTTATGAAGGTGCGTGGGGCCTGATTGCCCACAGCAAGAGGGTCCCACACCTGAAGAGGGTGATCTGCAGCCCTCATGCTTGACACAGCAGACAGAAAATTCCAGCGAAGTTGTGGTGGATCAAATACAATCCACAGCAATGAATTCTGAAAAGGTTACGGTGGATCATGCACAGTCCACGGTAATGAATCACCAAAAGGTTGCGGTGGACCAAACAGAGTCCATGGCAATCAATTCTGAAAGACTCGCGGTGGACCAGATAGAGTCCATGGCGATTAACCCTGAAGGACCTGTGGTGGATCAAAAAGAGTCCACCGCAATAGACCCTGGAGGGTCTACGGTGGACCACGCACCATCCACGGTGAGGAATTCTGGAGCAGAAGCTATGGTAGACCAGACAGAGTCTACGACAATGAGCAAGGAAAAGTCCACCACAGCTGAACCAAACATAACTTCCAAAGAGGAGCTTGAGGTAATTAACTTAAGTGATGATCCTGATATTACTAAGCCTATATCAATTAGCAAGTCTTTATCTGCCAAAGAAAGAAAATGCTTGATTGATCTGCTGCATGAGTATAAAGATGTGTTTGCTTGGGATTATCATGAGATGCCGGGGATAGACCCGGGCTTAGTGGCTCATTCTTTGAACGTGGAGCCCGGTACCAGACCTGTGGTGCAGCCCATGAGAACCTTCCATACGGAAGTAGAGGCGCAGATTACGCAAGAAGTGAAAAAGCTACTTGCTGCTGGCTTCATCAAACCAATTCAGCATCCACGGTGGCTATCGAACATCGTTCCGGTCAAGAAAAAGAACGGACAGATCAGATGTTGTGTTGACTTCCGGAACCTCAATAAAGCATGCCCTAAGGATGAGTTTCCTCTTCCAAACATGGACTTGTTGATAGATTCAGCCGCTGGCCACGCCATGTTTTCCTTCATGGACGGATTTAGTGGTTACAATCAAATTCGCATGTCCACCAGAGATGCTGAAAAGACTGCCTTCCGCAGACCAATCGGCAATTTTTATTATACCGTCATGCCCTTTGGTCTCAAAAATGCCGGTGCCACCTACCAAAGGACTATGACAGCCATGTTCCACAATATGATGCACAAAGAAATTGAAGATTACGTGGATGACATAGTGGTGAAGTCCAAGAAAAGGGAGGATCATCTTAGAATCTTAAGAAAGGTGTTTGACAGATGCCGACTCTACAAACTCAAGATGAATCCCCTTAAATGTGCATTTGGGGTGTCTGCTGGAAAGTTTTTGGGCTTCTTGGTCCATAACCGTGGAATTGATGTTGACCCAGCCAAGGCGTCTGCCATAGCGACCATGAAGGCACCAACCTCTCACAAAGAATTGAAAAGCTTCCTAGGGAGATTATCCTACATTAGGAGATTCATCCCTGGTCTGGCGGCAGTAACGGCCACATTCATGCCTCTGATGAAGAAAGGAGTTCCTTTTGTGTGGTCCACGGCGTGCCAGCAAGCCTTTGAGAAAATTCAACTGATCATGACTAAGCTCCCCACTGTATGTGCTCCAGTCCCTGGCAGACCACTCCGTTTGTACTTAGCTTCCAACAACGAAGCAATTGGGGGCTTAGCGGCCCAAGAAGATGAAAATGGGACCGAAAAGCCAATCTACTATGTCAGCCGTGCGCTTAGAGATGCTGAGACGAGATACTCGGGGGCTGAACGTGCATGTTTAGCCTTAATATATGCATCACAGCGGCTGCGGCACTATTTCTTGGCTCACAAGATTCAGCTGATAACTAAATCTCATCCGATTAGAAGTCTACTGCACAGGCCAGTCCTTTCTGGCAGACTGGCCCAATGGCTCTTACAATTGTCTCAATACGAGATAACCACTGAAACACCCACAGCAATCAAAATCCAAGCCATAGCAGATCTCCTAGCACAATTCCCAGAAGAAGATAGCTCATCAATCTCGCACGAAGTGCCCGGAGAAATAGGAGAGGCTCTGTTGGCAGATCTGGCAGACTCAACATGGACGCTGAAATTCGATTGCTCTTCGACATCTAGCTCAAGTGGGGCTGGGATTGTGTTAACAAGAAAAGATGGGGAGACTATAGCTAAGTCTTTCAAACTTGACTTCGCATGCTCCAACAACGCCTCAGAATATGAAGCTTATATCACTGGATTGGTTATTGCCCATGAAATGGGGATAAAGCATCTGCGGGTGATTGGAGACTCCTATCTTATCATCTGCTAGACCAAGGGCGAGTTCTCCCTCAAGGAACCATCACTAGCACTGTACCGGGCCTTAGCTCAGAAATTAGAAGAAAAGTTTGACACTTTTGAAATCTCTCATGCCATGAGATGTGAGAACCGGTACGCCGATGCTCTTGCAACCTTGGGTTCCCAAGTTTCATTTGAAGGGTCAAAGGTAGATGTCACAATTGATAAGAGGAGCATGCCTATCACTGATCTGCTGAAAGAGAAGTTCAAAGAACAAAACCTCGATGCTGAGGACTGGCGGACACCCATAAGAGCCAAACTCATGTCACCCGAAGGCGTGGCAGACCTGAAAGTGCTTAAAGACTATGTGTTGA
Source organism: Fagus crenata (assembly GCA_014362285.1). Classification (NCBI taxonomy): domain Eukaryota; kingdom Viridiplantae; phylum Streptophyta; class Magnoliopsida; order Fagales; family Fagaceae; genus Fagus; species Fagus crenata. The sequence goes on from BKZX01028434.1 coordinate 12,541, forward strand.
TTGCTGGTGACCTCTACCGTAGACTGCCTGGAGGAGTCTTGGCAAGATGTGTGAACCTTCAGGAAGCAGCAAAGAAGCTGACAGAAGTCCACGAGAGGTGCTGTGAACTCAGGGATGGCGTCAGCCTCTACCGCAGACTCCAGCGCCTTGGTTACTTTTGGCCCAGCATGAGTAAAGAGGCAGCAAGTCTGTAGGAACAGTGCTCATTTTGTCGACACCAGCATAAGTCCGATCAAGTTTATGCAACATTCGTTTCAAGCGATTGGCGCACCCTTTTTCTTGAATATTTCATTGAGAATGTCTTACCACAGACCAGCCAAGCAGCAACCAGACTTTAGAAGCTAGCCATAAGATACTTTGTGGAAGGAGGCATATTGTTCCGAAAGGGGTTCCACGGTGACCCCTTAAGATGCCTCAGTCTAGCAGAATCCCAAACCGTGATGAAAGAAGCCCATTCCGGAGAGTGTGGAGAACATCAAGGCAAGAAAAGATTGTATCAGCTGTTGTTGACTCTTGGCTATTACTGGCCAACCATGAAGAAAGACACGGCGGACTTTGTGAAATCTTGCCACACTTGCCAACTTCAAGCTAATCTCATTCACACACATCCAATTAGTCTGCAGAACATGGCAACGCCATGGCCTTTTCACACTTGGGGGCTAGACCTCATTGGGCCAATCAATCCATCATCTGATGGATACATCTGGATCCTAGTGGCCACCGAGTACTTCTCAAAGTGGGTTGAAGCTATTCCCCTTCGTAAGGCAACTGTTGCAGCCGTGGCAAATTTCATCCGCGAACACATTATCACAAGGTTTGGCATCCCTCATAAAATTATTAGTGATAATGGCACTCCTTTTGTTAACAAAAATGTTAGAGAAGTTTTGGAGCATTATCGAATCAAGCACCGCAGATCTACGCCTTATTACCCTCAAGGCAATGGACAGGCGGAGGCAACTAATCGCATGTTATTGCGTATTTTGAGCAAAATGGTTTTTGATTACGGAAAAGGCTGGAGTTCTCATCTGGCAAACACATTATGGGCTTACCGTGGATCAACCAAAACAGCAACAGGCTTCACCCCATTTTCCCTAGTCTACGGCACTGATGCTATCTCCCCCACAGAATTATTAGTGCCTAGCCCAAGAATTTTGCATGGGATGGACTTAGAAGCTGATGCTGACATTTGTGCTGAAGCAAGAGTGGCAGACCTGGAAGGTCTGGAAGAAGCAAGAGAGCTGGCCCAAGCCCGCAGTCTGCGGTACCACCAGAAGCTTGCTGATGCTTATGAAAAAACGCTCCAGACCAGAATTTTCGCTAAGGGTCAGATGGTGCTAAGAGCGGTGGATCACGTGAGAAGAGGTCTCCCCTCGCCGTCTAAATTCGCACCGAATTGGGAGGGGCCATACTTGATCCGTGAAGCATATGATAGTGGCTACTATAAACTATCCACCGCAGATGGCACGACCCTAGTGGATCCCATCAACGGAAAATGGTTGAAGCTTTATTATTCGTAAGACTACCACCCTTATTAGCCAAGCATGCTGAATCTTTTGTTTTGCTTTTGGAACAATCTGAATTGTGTTGTATTATTAATGAATCATGACATGCTAAGTCTATATTTTGCCAAGAAATCAAAGAATTATCACATGCTCAAGATTTTTTTCACAAAAAAGGCAATAAGTTAGACATATCATGATTGAAGAAAATATGAACATAAGCATTCAAAGAGACCAAACCTGGTCATTTGTCCAAAAAAAAAAGGAGAGAAGATCAAAACTTGGTCATTTGTCCAAAAGAAAAGCCAAGACTTGGCTACCACAAAACATACATACAAATGTATCAAAATAAGACTAAGACATAGTTGTAACAAAAGCATGAGCATAAGAATTACAAAAGTCAATCAAGGAGGCTGTCAAGGAACGATCCACCGCGTTCAGACCTGGGAACCACCCCCTCCGTGGACGTCATCGCAGCCTAATAAGCAGCCAACTCAGCTAAGGAGTCCTGTAGAAGGGCTATCTGGTGTTGAAGTGCTTTTATCTCATCCGCAAGTCTCTTGCCAAATAAATGTTGAGCCATCTGCCGTAGACGCTCCATCATGAATCCCAAATCAAAGCCAACATCCATAAGGTCTTGAATCACACTCCTCCATGCAAGGATTTGGGTCTTGGTCACGTCTTCAAGACTAGACTCATCCATGGCAGCCAACACGCTCCCAAGCAAAGACATCATGGGTCCACCAAGCCCAATGCTGAGCTTGAAGCCTTTGGTAAAATCACTGTGTCCCACAGACAGCCGCAACAAATAAGGCGAACAGTCATTAGGAACCCAGAAATCACCAAAGGGTACCAGAGGCCCATTGAAAGACCAAAAGAACTGCTCGGGATGAGGGTTGGGTGCCTTTGCATCAAACTCTCTCAAAAAGGCAGCAACTTCACTAGACAAGCTGCCAACATCGATACTTGGACCGACTTCATTAGCGGGCCTTGGTGGTGGACTAACAGCAGTAACCTCACCGGCGGTCCCTACTCCACCAACATCTTCCAATACATGTATGGTATCATCCACACCTACAAAAAGGAAGAAACACAAAGCAATCAAGCAAATGAGTAATGAAATTGCAACAAGCAAACTCACGATGAAATTGAGTCTACGGGACAACTCCCACGACTTAATCAAATCCAAGAATTTTCCATAGGACAACAACCAAGTCCATAGGAACAAAAAATTCTTCCGTAGGACGACAACCAAGTCCACGGAGCAGAAAATCTTTCATAGGACGACAACCAAGTCCATGAGACCAGAAATCCTCCATAGGACAACAATCAAGTCCGTGGGAAAGGGAATTTCCATAAGACGACAATCAAGTCTATGGCAAAAAAAAAATACAACACATATACATACATAAATCCATAAGACAACAACCAAGTCTATGGTAACAAAAAAAAATCTTTCCATAGGACGACAACCAAGTCCGTGGAATAACATTTTCCATAGGATGGCAACCAAGTCCATGGAACAGAGCTTTCCATAGGACGACAGCCAAGTCCATGGGACAGAATTTTCCAAAGGATGACAACCAAGTCCATGGAAACAAAATATTTCATAAGACGACACCCAAGTCTATGAAATCAAAATATTTCATAAGACGACACCCAAGTCTATAGAATCAAAACATTTCATAAGACGACACCCAAGTCTATGAAATCAAAATATTTCATAAGACGACACCCAAGTCTATAGAATCAAAACATTTCATAAGACAACATCCAAGTCTATGGAATCAAAATATTTCATAAGACAACATCCAAGTTTATGGAATCAAAATATTTCATGAGACAACACCCAAGTCTATGGAATCAAAATATCTCATGAGACAACAACCAAGTCCATGGCAAAAAAAAAAGTTTTCATAAGGCAACAACCAAGTCTATGAAAAATAAAACAATGATCAAGTCTACGGGAAAGAAATTCCCACATGAAATGGAACTCCTTCCATAGACAACATTCAACTACCAAAGGAAAACACAGGAGGTTGAAATTCAAACTTACCTATATTTTCCAAGTGATCACTGCCAGCGGGTGCGTCCACCGCAGAAATACCAGCATCCTCAATTGGAAAGTGATCACTGCCAATGGGTGTGTCCGCCGCAGAAGTACCAGCATCCTTAATTGGAGCATCATGATCTACGGTATCAACCCCTAGGTCCACCACGGACCCACTTTCTATAAGGCTTTGCACAGGGGTCTCCTCAGGCACAAGAGCGCCACCAGCAATAGGGGAATCCTCACCGGAAAGACGACTGGCTGGTATAATGAAGCCGCCAGCCAGAATGGCCCTAAGACTAGGGGTAACACCAAAAAGAGAAACCCCTTCCATGACATGAGCCATGGAAATATCGAAACCTGCGGCAGACCAACACACGACACATGCAATATACATGAATACACTGCTCATTTGTACAATTCGAAGAAATAAGCACAATTTAAGGCATACCTGCTCTAGTCAGAACTGTCTGCGGCAGCGAAAAGGAGATGGGGTCAGCATCAGTGTCCACGGCACTATCATCATCATGGTCACCATGGGGAACGATGGCTAATTCTTCCTCCATGGAGCCAGCACCCCCCATACTCGAATCATTCGCTTCAGACATAGTGTCATCATCTGCGGTAGATCCCGCAGACATTACTTGGTCTTCAGGTAAGGAACCAGGACTACTATCAAAGAATGAGGCACTGGAAGAAGAATGCTCCTCTCCCATGGACTCATCACCAGCTTCAGAGCTGCCTGCTGTGCTTTTCCCCAAATCTTCATCCTGGTCCACGGCAGCAGCCTGTGGAGTATCCTTTCTCACGGGACTCGCAATGACATCGTCATCAGCCACATCTGAGTCCTGGAGAGGAAACAAGGGATAAAAGATTAGAAGATACGAATACAACTCTAAAGAAAACACAAAGAAAAGAAGAAAAGGCAACCTCAACGTCGACCACACCGCCTCCAGATCTGCCAGACTCATGTGTCACCTGCCGCAGACTGAGAATATGAGAAAATGCAAGAAGTAAATGTTACAAAGAAAAGGAGAAGAACAACAAAAACTCACCTTGGGACCACTCTTGCTCCTTGTGCGGCCAGCAGCACCGAGAGGGAATAAAGGAGCAGTGAACTTCTTCTTCTTAGGAGGAGAAGGAGCTGGCACCGCAGATGGTTCCTCCTCATCTGGAGAAGAGGAGGAGACATTAGCCTTCTTCTGACTCTTTGGTGGACGGGGAGCGGCACTCTTTTTACTTGTCTGCTGAGAACTTGCCCCTGTACTCTTGGGCTTTGAAGGAGCAACGGTGAACTCAGTAAGTCCCTTCACAAGAGCCGTGGTAGACTCCTTCACGGCAGATGTCTCTGGAGCAGTGGACTTACTTTTCTTCCCAGCTTTCGCTTTTTTGGGAGGACTCTCGGTGGACTCGGTAGGTTCTTCCAAAGGAGCTGCGGTAGACTCCTCTGCAGCAGATGGCACCGAGGGGATAGACTTACTTTCTTTCCCTGCCCTTGTCTTTCTCTTTGAAAGGGCAGTGGCAGACTTAGCTGATTCTTGCACACGGGCTGCGGTAGACTCCTTTGCAGCAGACAGGACCAGAAGAGGGGGCTCACTTTTCTTCACAGTCTTTGCTTTTTTGGAGGAAACCTTCCTAGAAGAACGAACGGAAGGAGTCGCCTTCTTAGGTGTTTTCTCAAAAACCGAGTCCACGGGGGCATCCCTCTTGTTCACCTGACCCCGCTTTGAAACCATTATGAGGCAATCCTCCACGATAGTGACAGAATTCCTCCAGCCCTCTGGCAGATGAATGGTATACGCGATCCAGCCTCCTCTAGACGCATCCCATTCAGTAAATCCAAGCTTTTGGCTGTTAGCATAGGATATGGCAGATTGGGAAGGAGGAGCGAGATAAGGGTTGGAAACTGGTGCCTTGCGGTGGACTGATATAGGAGTTTTGGCACTCCTGCCAGCAATCACAAAGTCCACCATGGATTGAGTAAATCGCTGCCAGTAAGCGCCCATGGATGGGGTGTTGAAACCAAGCCTATGTCCACCAGGAATAAACACACGGGTAGTCTCACCTCCCCAACGAATAAAGGCTCGACTCTTCAGGAAGGCTGCCAAATCAGCAATGCAAGTACCGGTCTCTTGTGGACCAACGGGTATGCCTTGATCAAGCCCGAACTGCCTCTGCACCCGCTGTGGACAGTAGGGGATGAAATAAACACCCGTGGCAGACAAGACCGGAAGGAAGCCCGAGTTCACAGTGGATAAGTAGGACAAACTCCGATAGTCATCAGCTTTTAGATCACGAATCAAAGGAAACGGCTCATAGAACTTTCTAAGAATGGAGGCACAAGTGAAACCAGGGTGATCATCCCCATATGGTCTGAACAACACATTCTCTTCATGATCAAGGGCATCCACCAGATCGTGATCATGAGTTTTCAAGCCTACCTAGCGGTAGACTAAAGGCAAATTAGCCCTGAAATCTGGAAATTGCTCTAAAAACTCTCGCGGTAGATCAGAGAGCCTACTCCAAGCGGCAGACTTGTCCCTTGCAACAAAAGTGTAACTAACCGAATGTTCCCAGAAGAATGTTTGTAACACTGAAGTGTTAAAGATAGCAGACAAGATGTAGCAAGAATCACCCTGAATCTCGCAATCATGGAGCAAGTCCAATTGCGAATAAAGGTGACCCAAGAATAATGGTGCAATGGGAAAATAGTGTCCCTCAGATATCCTAATAGCTAGAGGAATGAAAGCAGTGTTTATGGAATAACAAGGGAAGTTGCCAAAGGTACACTTACATAGCCAATACAGTACAAAAGCAGCACGGCGGACTCCAGCCTCGTCAACTTGAGAAAAATGCGCAGGCCAGCCACTCAGTCTGGTGGACGCTCGTTTCTTCAGAGCTGCTGCAACTTCCTCTTCTTCCGCAGACAGCTTTATATCAGAAAACGAATGCTCACCAAGGATGGGGAGCATCCAATGGTTAGCCACATCCTCCAGAGTGGGTGTGAGCTCACCCTAAGAGAAGAAGAAGGTGTGCGTTGAAGGGCACCACCTCCTCAGCAGCTCGCGAAGGGCCTCAGTATCTCTGAACATATTGCAGCTTCTAGAAATCAATATGGACCAATGGACCCCAGCGTCCACCAGACGGTCCCAAAAGTCAGGGTCAAGGATTTCACGGTCCACCCAATGGGACCAATCCTTGGAAGAAGCACACAGAAAGTCAAAGTCGATAGGGATCGCCTGGAGATCTCCCTTCTGAATCAAGAGCTCAGAAATCTCATCAAGATTTGGGACCCAAGCCTGATCCACTGTAGGTTCCGTCCCTGACACCGTCCAATCCCAATCCTCCGCGGGGAAAGTGAAATCCACGGACCTAGGAGAAAAGAGAGGAGAACTGGTATACCACAGGTCAATTAACGGAAAAGCAAACCCCCCTGTAAATCCTCAGCCTCGCCAGAAACGGAGGAGGGGGGTGCTGGCATGGGTTCGCCTGGAACGGGCGAGGGAGCTACTGGGACGTCCACCATTGCCTCGGTGGATGCCGCTGGTGCTGACAGGGGAGCCTCCAGCTCCTTACCTGAACCGGGTTGAAGAGGAGGACCCACCGGTGCCGTAGAAGAGGAAGCCATTGATCACGGCGAGGAGCGAAGAAAAAAAAAAGGGGGGGAGAAATTTTCTTTTCGGCAACACAGAGAACACAGAGAAGAGGGAGATTGGGAGAAAAAAAAGACTCTTCCTTTCCTGAAAACCTTCTCTTTTCCCTCTCTTGGAAACATAAGATGGCTTATAATGAGGCCACAATAAATACTCAGGCGGTTGGTGGTTGGGGGCTGCCATTCCCGAAATCCTAAGAGGGATTTAATGATGAGTACAATGAGAAATATCAGGGAAAGGGGAAGTTGAGGGGAATATCAGTTCTAGTAACTGACACACCCCATCTGCCACAACTCCCACAAAATAAGGAACCCACGTACAAAAGAAAAGAGTGGGAAAAGAAATACTACAACGTGCATGGGTGCATATGTGTTCCACGGACTACTCACCCGAACCACACATCACGTATGATTCGGGCTCGGGGGGCTAAATGTAGAGGCTCGTTTTTTCTCGGTCCACCATGGATCGAATCCAACACTTCGGTGGTCCACCAGAGGCCCAAAGCCTAACAACACCAGTGATCCACGATAGACAGCACATGAGGAGAAACGGCCCAAAAAAGCCATCCACCGGACCCAAATACCAAGTCAACTAACAAAGGCCCAACCCACTTACTCTTTAAGCTGAAGTCCAGCCCATTACTCCACAAACACCAGTCTGCCGCACAAAGAAGCATCCTGGAACATTTGAAAAAGAGAGGGAAAAGTAGCCTTCAAGCACCATTTTCCCTCCCATTTGGCACGGTGCTCAAGGCACTGAAGAGGAAACATTTCCAAAGCAAAGATCAAATTTCCAAAGCAATGATAATCATGACAAGAGCTGGTTTTCTGCATTATGACTAATGAAGTTCCATAAAACATGGTCCACGGCAGCCCAGAAAATATGAAGGACTGGTCCTCCACACCACCCAGTGGTCCACCGCAGATTACCCAACAGCTCACAACCAAACCCAGCCACAAGAGCAGTCTGCGGCGGCGCTAGCTGTGATGGGTGATCAAAGGGATGACGAGAAGGATGAAGCAAGGGCTGAAAAGACCAAAAGCCTCCATGGCCGCCCAGATCAGTATCAACTGAAGCAAGTAATGATGAAATGCCTGCTGGTCATTCTCTTTACCCACTGGTCGCGGTGGACTGCATTACAGACTGGTCCACGGCAGCACCAACTGAAACAAAAAATCACAACCAAGGCTACCATGGCCACCACCACTCGAGGGTAGTGACCACCACAGCCCAGCACTTCGGTGGTCCTCGCTTCTCCACATCACAGAACTTAGGAAGCACGGTTTGGAGGTAGGAGAATCAATTTGCTCAAATTATACTTGATCTGCCGCAACAAAAAGGGTATGAATTTGCTGGGAAATGATGCCCAAAAATGGTAAGATTGAGTGTAATTAATGCAAAACGTATATGGGTCAAGTCACCATAACTATTTCAGATCATTACCGAGCATTAAATGCTCGTCACTTCCTCCCTCATTAATGGCCTGAAAATTGCCGCCCACCGCAGATCAAATCAGATCCGCGGCGGATCAAAAACCATCAGCTCAGCCCCTAAACATAAAACCTTGTCAAATCTCAACCCCTCTATCCCTTTGGTTAAGCAATGATCCTCATGATGAAGAGGATAACAAACAAAACCATTGGACACAAACACCATTATAAATAGGGGTGGGAAGAAGGAATAGGGGTTGGTCAGTTGGCTGGTCTGAGAATCCACATACTGAAATCTCTACATTAGAGCTGCCTTCAAAGCTCCAGAAACACACTTAGCCAACATCAGTCCACGGGACACTTCCCGTAGGTCCACGGTGGACTAAAAAGCACTCTTTTAGTCTGCCACAACAGAAAATTCTCATCAAACACTTAACCCAACACCAAGTACTGACTCATGTACGTTATTGCACAGTAAATGATTCTCTTCCTACTCCAAATCACCTAAGTTCTGTGATTTGCTCTGATTTGTTATGCTTCTTTGCTCTGATCCTGCCTTTCTTGCAAGTTATAGAGGAAATCAAGTATTTTGTGCTCAGCATCCTGGTCCACGGGACTGACTTTTGATTTTTATGGCTTATTTTACACTTTGTATTTTCTGCCATTGATTGTTGCTTCTTGAAGAGATTGAGTTTATTGTATTAAGTCCCAGCCCATGAGATTGATTTTCCTTATCATGTATGTGTAAGATTTTGTAATACATTCCTCATGTGTTATCAACATCATGTCATAATCACTGAATGTTCTGGTCTGGTGGAAGTAGAGTTTAAGATTACTAACTCATGTTGATCTGCGGCATTGGCTACACTAGTCCACCGTAACCCTTGTACGAGCATTTCATCACGGTGGATCAGAGAGTGTTAGAGGGAAAGGCACCATTAGCCTCTAAGTGGTCTACCACACTTGGAGTCGAGTTTTGGGCTCAACATCCCCCATACACACAAATCCAGCTCGTATTCACTCTTCTCGCAGACGGGTACGCGGCCTATACGGTGCTGAAAGTTTTGGCATCCACAAGAATCAAACTTTAAAGTACAACATTTCTTTAGTTCAGTGAGTATACTGGATGTATACCCTCCTAAAGCCCTAAGAACTCTCAAAAAATGCAAAGAGTCTGCGAAATCTACAATATCAGTTCTTTAGTTCAGTATGCTATCTTTTTTTTTTTTTTATTGGTAAGTTAGATGCACCCAGTGGATCTCGAATCCACAACCTCTTCCTCCATCTTTCTCTTATAAGGAGAGGCAGTGCCATTTGAGCTAAATATGCTGCATCTTTACTCCAAAAATAATGAAGAATTTGGAAGGACAAAATTTGAGCTAAATATGCTGCATTCTAGGTTTTCTTTTCTTCTCCTTTTCCGGTATTGAATGGACTCGGGAGTTTATCTATTTGAGCAGGATCTATCGTTAGCACGTAAAAAATATTGTTTAGTTCTTGGTAGGTTGAGGATGTGCCTTCTTTTTGCTTTCTTAATATTCATCAGTCTCTGTTTTGTGTTTTGATCTCTCTGTGTGTGTGTAGGGAGGGGATGGTGGGCATTGTTTAACTCTTCTATCCAAATAGACCTTCCCTTCTTTTGCGAATCATCCTCTAGTGTATATTCTAAATTGAACATCATGATAAAGCTAAAGGATGTAAACTGAAGGGGAGAAAAGAAAGGAAAAAGGCGTTGTACAGTGTGGAACATAGGTAATGACTTCATTACGACTCAGTTGGGAATCTAATTAAGGTTTTAGCTACTTGAAATTTGGGTTGGATGTTTCGCTGCAGGCAGCTTGCTCAGCTGCCAACCTGATCTATGCCACCAAAATCACAGTCTCACAGAGAAAGGTTGATGGGAGGAAAATTTCTGAACTTTATTTGACTTTAGTTTTCTATCCACTGCCCAATCTTCCGTTAAGTTCTAATTGCTTAGAGAGAGAGAAGTGGAGAAAAAGTGGACTAATTGCAATAACTAAGAAATATATGGTTGCAAGTGCACACATTCTAATACGCTTTGAAGTCCAATAGCTGAAGAGTGACTTGAATGTGGTTGTTGGGTGCTTTCTTGTTAGTGCAGTGCATATGCATTTAGAGGTTTCTATCTTGTACACCTTCTTTATGCTTTTAAGTTACTTCTATTTTATTATCAAATTATTGTTTTGAAGCCATTACCTTTACTTGCATGAAAAGAATTAACACCTTGGTAATTTTCATGACAGGTAAACAGGTGTCATGGAACAATGTCCGTTTACCAAAGTAATATTTCAAAAAACAAAATTGATCTTAAACAAGCACAATACAAGGACATTGACAAGCGTTACTTTGATCAGCTAATCCAGCTTAAGGTGGGATATTTTTTTAGATTTTCTCCTTTGTTACTCATTCCATTGTATTATTAACCTGTAATTTTTTGTGACAGACAACCGAGATGGCAAACAAGGACCTGGACAGATACTACAATGCGCTTGACAAGTAAGCTTCTTAAAGAAGTACTATTATTGATATGTTTCTTTATATCACCCATTATTCTTTAATGAAGGTTTAAATTTTACCTAAATTTGTTCAGTTATTATAGGGTGATGGGAAAACTCTTAAAACAATGTATTATACTTTTATTTGAATAGAATCTATCTTTGTATTATACTTGAGGAAAACTCCTTGCTATTATTTGCATTTCTCTTATCTGGTAGTGTGTGATTTGCTCAATATATATTGTTGGCCCACATTTTTTTTTTTTTGGATAAGTAATAAGCAATTTCATTGAAAAGTGGGGAAACTCATGGATACTGGGTGTATACATAAAGTTCTCCTAAAAATTGAAAATATCAATAATTACAAATATCCTCATTGTTGGCCCACTTCCTAATTTGCTTTTGATGGTTCACCATCAAGGTGTTAGATATTGTGAGGTCCTTAATTATATTGAAAAGAAGGGAACCTCTTGGACACAGGGTGCATACATAAAGTTCTCCTAAAAAATTACAATTGTCCTCATTGTGCCCACTTCCTAATTTGCTACTGACACCATCAAGGTGTTAGATCTTGTGAGGTCCTTAGTTCAAGTCTTAGTGTCCTCTTCGCAGTAAATTTGTGTACTCTACATATATGCAAGGCCCATATCTGTTCATGTTGGTATGGTATGCTTGATATGCAGTGTTGGCTCTTCTGCAAATGATGGTTCACCAGTCTTATTGTTTATGAGATCCTTACCTTTAGTCTTTGTGATTTCCTTTCTAGTAAATTTTTCTACTATGCACATGCAAGGCCCACATTTGTCTGGCTTGTTTGGCAGGCCTAGACATGAGGGGGGTGTAGTTTGTGGCATGCTAAATAAACATTGTTGTCAAGCTTCAACCTTTTGGACAATTGGTAATCCCACTGGATCATAGGACCTCATGTTTCTCTGTCATAATCCATGCTCTTTTGGCCCTCCGATGCCTTTACTTAATTATACTTGTTTTAGCCAATGAGCCCAAGCTCAAATGCCACATCCTCCTCATCTAAGAATGAAGTGAAGGGTGGAGTTGTCCGTTTAAGACCCAAGATGCGTGTATAACTTATCAATCAAAAAGGGAAAAAAGGAAAAAAAAAAAAAATCAGTTAGTGGTTCCGATTTATCCACCAATCTTGTCCACTACCGGTGCTACTCTTGTTTTTCTTGGAACAATATAATGTCTCTTTTCTCTATCTTATGTTTCTGCTCATCTGTCACAAACTACATCACTGAAGCTAAGCCCCTTCCCCCCAAATTTTTGGAAAATCTATAAGTCCAGTGGATGAGCAGATATTTCTTAATTGTCTAACATATATCACACACCATTTTAAAAGTAATCTATCAATTAGAACCCCAAGGAGTTGGTTTAGTGGTTTCTAAGGCCTCAAGAGATCTATGAAGTCCTCTTGGGTTCGAAACCTCTATTCAACATTTTGGGGCCACCCCCAAGGGATTCCTCATAATATCTGGTGTATGTGGGACTGCGGGACTATATACACTCGAGGGAATAGTTAGGGATTCAAAGAACTCTAGATATCCTGGTTCTCAAAAGAAGAAGAAGAAGAAGTAATCTATCAATCAGGCCCAGTAACTATATATATGACTGCATAATTTTTTTAAATTTCTGTGGGATGACCTAGTTATTTCTAGTTCCCAACATCATATTGCACCTATGCTGACTTTTAGAACATGCTTATTTATTGTCTAACATCTTGGTTTTTTCATTTCTTTCACCGGATGGAATTGTCTTGGGCCATATTCAGCTGAGGCATTGGTTAACTTACTCAGCCTTACCTGATGTTGAAATATAGTGGATTAGATAAGGCATTGTTTTATCCAAAGATAAAAAGAAGAAGATAAGACATTGTTTTACAGTTATAATTACTGGTACTAAATTGCTCATTAAAGTTCTCTAATGAACATTGACAATGTTATAATAATTACAGTCTCTTCATCCATATCCTTTCAGAGCACTTATGCGCTTCCACACAATGAAAATGGAGGAAATAAATAAGATTATAAGAGAGTTGTGGCAGCAAACTTATAGAGGACAAGATATAGATTATGTAAGTATCCATTCGGATTCTGAAGGTGCTGGGACTCGCTCTTACAGCTACAAGGTATGTAAATTTTTTATTTTTTATTTTTATTATAGTTTTGCCATAAAGTTCTAGTTCAAATGCACCTCCTTTCCTAGTAACAGAAAGATGGAGGCTGATTTCGTGGGTTATAGATCCACGGTGTGTGTAAGCATAACTTGCAGAACATTCTGTTCTTCATCAATTTATTTTCTATTGTTTCTGTTGCATTTTTTTTTTTATACAGGTTGTTATGCAGACTGGTGATGCAGAGTTAGAAATGAGGGGAAGGTGTAGTGCTGGGCAGAAAGTGAGTGACCATTGAATGCTTACTTTGTATACTACCTCTTTCTTTTATAAGGAATCGGAAACTAATTTTTTAGTTCAGGTCCTTGCTTCCCTGATCATACGGTTGGCATTAGCTGAGACTTTCTGCCTCAACTGTGGTATACTAGCACTAGATGAACCGACCACAAACTTGGATGGCCCAAATGCTGAGAGTCTAGCTGCAGCTCTCCTGAGGTTTGAAAATGTTTTATCTTCACTTGAGAATCCATTACAGGATGAAGGCCTGCATTTACCCATCTTCTATCCTTTTTCTGCAGAATTATGGAGGACAGAAAAGGCCAGGAAAATTTTCAGCTGATAGTGATTACTCATGATGAGCGTTTTGCTCAACTAATCGGTCAACGACAGCATGCAGAAAGATATTATCGAGTTGCAAAGGATGACCAGTAAGACCTTAATCTTTCTTGATCTGATTTTACTTTTTTTTTTTTTTTTTGTTTGGCTTAATTTCGTTTTATGGACTCCTGTTCTCTTTTTCAGTCAACACAGTATAATTGAAGCCCAGGAGATATTTGATTGAGGTTTCTCCAAATGAGTCTTATGCAGAGTGTCATTTATTAAGATGTAGCTGCATATTCCAGGTTCTCTATAGAATGGACACAATCCCAGAATTCTCTGTTGTATGTAAGCTTGCATAGTACAAAATTAAATATAATGCACTAAAGATGTGATGCGAACCTTACAAAAGGCTACATTATACAAAGAGATTTTGGTTGCAAGCATAATTTTTTTTTTTTTGGTTGGAAATCATGATGATATGTTGAGGACAACAAAGTCAGTTACATACCCTGAGGAGTGGGGAGAATATTTTCTCCTTTCTTAATGGGACTTATTATGTATGCGAGAGTAGGAAGTACGTTATTAATGTATTCCAATTTTCTTAGTTTTGGAGAGACAAATATTGAAACCAACAATAGGGATGTAGAAAGGACGAAATTATTCGGTCCACCAAGTGAATTATGTCAGTGTCCCGCTTGTCAAATAAAAAATGTGTTTATTAAATGACTCAGTTATATAGTCAGACAACAAACAAAAATTAAAAGACCAAAAAGCTCTGTAGATTTGGTTTTAAACCACTCACCACAATCAACTGCATGGATGAACAGTGGAGTGGTTACAACTTTTGAAGTCTTTGTGCAATGATATTTGTGTGTACTTTGCACGCTTGTTCTTTCTTTAATTTTAGAATTGTAGGGTTTGGCAAACCCCTTCAGATTTGCACGCTTGCAATACTATGTGCGTACTTTGCAAAATGAAGTGAGCACTAAAATGAAAACCCCTTCAAAATTGAAAACCATAGGGAGTACATCCTGGAGCGAGCAAGTGGTGGGATCTTTCCTAAGCGAGAAGTTGTACTTGCTGCCATAAAGCTGATGGGGTCATCATGATAAGCATTATTATTTTTGAAGAAGACGCGAAAGAGATTCCCAGGAAGCCATTATCCACAATGGTCATCTACCGTTTTGATGGTAGCAAAGGAGAAGAAGATGGATTTGAAGTTGTGCAAGAGATTCACATGCCCCTAAACTTTGCTGAGGTGAAGTTGTTCTTTTTGTTGTTGTTGGTGGTAGTGGTGGTGGGTGGTTTCGATTGTGTTTGTGGTGGAGAGGAGGACTAGAGGAGGGAGGAAATGGTGGCCTCCTTCTTTGAAAGCTGCTTCCGTTGTTTTAGTGAGGGGTGAAGCGGGATTTGGCAATGGTATTTTGGTCCGTTTATTTTTGTTTGTTGTCTGACTGTATAGTCGAGTCATTCAATTAAAACACATTATTTTTTTTTATTTGATGGGTCGATTACTGACTAGGTTCACCTAGTGTACTCGACACAAGGTGATTGCTAAATGGTTATTCTTGCAACTCGATCTTTTGCTCAGCCTTAGCCTCCCTTAAAGAGAGAGAAGGGGTTTTTGTTAAGAGAGAGAGAGAGAGAGAGAGAGGGGAATTTATTTTATGTCGGATTTTTTTTTTAAATAATTTTTTTATTAAATTAAAAATCAAAATAATATTATATTTAGTTTTATTTTAAAAATTTATTAAAACTTGTCATATGCACCACCATTTTCCATCACTCAAGTTGTTGGAATTTTAATAGCGGAATCAATTTTGCCAATTCTTA
Organism: Fagus crenata; assembly: GCA_014362285.1. NCBI lineage: Eukaryota > Viridiplantae > Streptophyta > Magnoliopsida > Fagales > Fagaceae > Fagus > Fagus crenata. The sequence goes on from BKZX01028434.1 coordinate 28,250, forward strand.
AACCTCAAGAATCAATAACTCAAAATTGAAGTCTTGAGGGTCTGTTTGAAACTGACTTAAACTCTAGGAGGTTTTTTTTTTAGTTGTTCTTGTAATTCAACCTTTCCATGTGGAATAGTTTTGTGTATAGGTTTGATATCTTAATTTTTGGCTACTTAAGTACATGAAGATCTAGATTTGAATATGACAACATGTCCATTTAAAGAACAAAACCCTAAAAAATTTGTCAAAAAAGAAAAAAAATTAAGAAAATCACAATAACTAATAAACTAATACTTTGTGCCCTAGGAAACATCCAAAACTAAATAACGTCATTTTGATTTTTAATTTGAAAATTATAACAAAAGAAAAAATTACCATAAATAGAAAATTTGATAAAATAGAGGCTATGAAGGAATTTGACCGAAAGACAATGTACGTCATGGTTGTAAGTTTTAACCCTCACGTTGTTTTGCTTAAGGTCACTAAGTTTCACAGAATTTTGTCTTTAACTCCAATGATTTCTAGTAAATTTTATTTTCTAAATTTGCAAGGTTTGAGACAAATACTTGTCATCTTTCTAGAGTTAGAGAAAGGCTCATGTGTGGGTCAACGCCATAAGTGTCCTCTTCTCCATGAAAAATCGAATGGGTGTGCTCTTCTTCATGAGAAGTTGGTTTCCACTGCTCTACAAGAGGACTTAAGATGTTGACTATGTGTCTCATATTTGGTCTCTTGTATGACTCGCGAGTAGTGCAATATCCTGCTAGCTCAACTACTTTGTATATGCTCTCCATGGTGTCTTTGTCGGGGTTAAGAGTTTGATCAATAGCGTTCGGGATGTTCTCCTTGTTGATTATGATTTGACGGAACCATGGGACCAGTTGAGATCTCTCATTTGACATAGTATCATCTAGTGCTTTTTCTACTAGTAATCAACTCCATCAAAACCACTCCAAATGCATACACATCCTCTTTGGTTGTCACTCTTCCGGTATCTGTTGACAAGGAATTAAATTGATCAAGTTGACTTGCAATGGTCCGATACAAGTATCGAAACACATAAGAAAATGGAAAGGTATCATGGTCTCCTTAGGTTATGTTTGAGATGTAGGGAGATGAAGGGAGAAGCTAAGGAGATGAGATGAGAGGAGAATGTCAATGTATATCTCAAGCAAGTTGACGCATAATTCATGGTGAGCATTAGTGTCAATATACAACCAGGTGGGTTCATAAACTCCATATGACAGAAGCAAATGAAAAGAATGAAGCGAAATAAAATGCGACTCTTAGCATGTAGCAAAAATTTGTGGGATTCTTCAAATAAAATATAGAATATAACATTCACAACTAGAGAAAATTGGAGAGATATGAAGTAAGGGTCATGATTTGTATACATACACAATGTACATTTAATTCGGGTAAAACTTAGGTATAGTTCCTTAGGTTAAGTACATTAGGTTCCCCAATTAAATTCAAACACATAGTTGCATTAACCAATGAAATACAAACAATGTTATCTTTTCCAAGAATATTTAAATTCAATGTATTTGAATTCAACTAGGAACCTAATGTACTTGACCTAAGAAACTGTACCTAAGTTTTACCCACTTAATTCACACTTTCACAAAATTTGGACAATGTGATAAAAAATCTGAACAAGTTCACATAAAAAATCAAGACAAGTGTGCATTAATAAGTGCATAGCAGATGTGCACATTATCATTTCCGATGAAGTAAATATTATTTGAGTAGATGTAGATTTTAGCACAAAGGGAATTGAGTGTGTTGCAAGCTATATGTATCAAGGATCGAGGTCACTGTGTAATACCTTTTTAGGAGATAGAATTTGAATGTTATCTTTTGAACTTTCATCTCAATTGTCTGATCCAAAGTAATTTTTCAAAATATCTGATCGAACCATTAATTAAGATGAAATGTTCATAAATCAAATTTCAATCTTATTCAACTTAGGACTCGAAGGTTATTGCTCCCGTATCTGTTACAACAAAGTATCCTTACTCACAACAAGAAAAACACTTCAACTGCATGTAACTATTTCAACCCCACAAAACCAATCATGTCCAAAACATGCAAATCTCAATCTATTTTTTTATTTTTTTTTTATTTTTTATGAGTAACATGCAAATCCCTTTATCCCTAAATATCTTAATAATATTATCAATCCAGAATTTCATATCTCTGAAAATAGGAACTTCAATTGCATGTTCAACTACGTCAAACGACTCAAACCCACAAAGCAAATCATGCAATTTCCATTATCGCTAAATGTCTTAATAATTTAGTAAATAATATACAACATTGCAAGATTTTAAATAAAATAAATTTCTTTAACCCTTGCAAATTGAGTATGATTTGACCAAAAATTCAACAAAGAAAAGATATGATTATATATTATTTATTATTTATATCGCCCAAAAGAATAAAGGAAAAATATATGTTCACACATTCTACGCCTTATACCACCCAAATGTAGACAATATTATTATTATTGTTTATAAATTTAAACATGCTCACAAATTAAACGATATTATCCCTATTTGAAGTGATGTGAATTAGTGGTATAAAATGGTATGAGGCAAGCACTATAGTTACCTACATATTCCGGCGCAAAATAGCCAAATGTCCCAGCCAACTGCGTGTCTACAGAGTACTTCCCATCAGGCAGATTTTTAACAAGACCAAAACCCGCAACCTTGGCCCTCATATCATGCCTAAGAAGTATGTTGGAAGGGTTTAAATCTCTATGAATGAAGCTTTGTTGAGCTAAACTGTGCAGGTATTCCACTCCGCGTGCCACATCCAATGCTATTGTAATCCTCTCCTTCCAAGTGAGAGGAGAATAACCATTCTCACCCCAGTGGAACAAATGCTGCGTCAACGTTCCCTGTGGCATATACTCAAACACCAAAAACCTCTCGTTGTCATTGATACAGTATCCCAAAAGAGCAACCAAATGTCTATGCCTCACTTTAGTAAGGACTGCAATCTCCGCCTGAAATTCTTTCATTCCTTCGCTACTCACTGCAACAGATTTCATCCTCTTCACAGCAATCTTAGTCCCATCACGCAATTCTCCTTTGTATACAACTCCAAATCCTCCCCTACCCAAAATGTTGTCTTCACTGAAATCGTTGGTCACCTGTCTTAGAACTTAGATCAAAATCGCAACATTCGATCCACCAATATTCATAACAACTTCCTTCCCATTTTTCACACTTCCAAACCTACTATGCCTCCTACGAAGATAAAATATTATCCAGATATACAACACAGCAAATATGACCACAGCAATAACTATACCAGCAATCATACCAGGAGAGACCGAACTACCACTCGTCCCCGTTCCAGCTGGACTCCAATTAGCCATTGTGACATTCGAACTAGAAGGAGAACTCCCTCCACTTCCATCGCTTGGAGTAACCGTCCCAAGCAAAGGATTACCATTATTCGTTGTGCCATTCGAACCTGAAGGAGAACTCCCTCCACTTCCGCCGCTCGGAGTATTTATCCCAAGCAAAGGATTACCGGACTTGACTAGCTTCAGGGTTGATGCGAAATTGGGAATTAACCCGGTAAGGTTATTGTTCGAGACATCGAGAAGCTGAAGACTCGTCATATTGGTCAAGGCATCCGGAATAGAACCTGTCAAATTGTTATCACTCAGATACAAATTCCTCAACGATGTGAGTTTCGTAAAAGCCAGCGAGATAGTCTCAACGAATCCCAGCTTTTTGAAATTGACAATGATGAGTGTCCCCTGCGAATCGCAGATAACCGAAGTCCATTGATTGCAAGCGTTGTTACCCGACCAAGAAGACGCCAGCTTGATCGGATACTCCAGTGCCGCGGCGATTTCGAGCAATGTGGTCACCTGGGGATCACAAGCAAGACCTGGGGTTGTCAAACAGAAGCTATTGATACCGTCGAGAGTGACCTTGGTCCCGGAAGGGAACTTTGGATAAGGCCCCTGTAGGAAATTGTTATCCAAGGAAACGTTTTTCAATGACGAAATCGACGTCAATGAGGCTGGAATTAAGCCTGTGAACTGGTTGTCACGGAGCTGAAGATCGAACAAGCTTGTACAGTTTGACAAGTCTGGAATAGGACCCGTGAACTGGTTCTTGTGTAGCCACGCTTGATACAACTGGGTCATCGACGACAACACGTTTATGTTACCCGACAAGCCGTTTAGCTGGTAGTCAAGCCAGAGGTTTTTAATCCCGGATCCACCGAAGGATTTAGGCAAAGGACCAGTGAGATTGTTGTGTGAAAGGCCTAGCAATCCTGTAGACTCGGTAACGAGTCGAAGATATCCGGCAAGGACCCAATAATGCTAGCATTGCTGGCATAAAAGGTGCGAAGGCTAGTCGCCTGAGTCAACTCGGTGGGGATGGACCAAGGTGCAAGATCGATATTTTGGGTCAGGGTTAAGATTTGCAAGCTGGTGAGTCCTTGGAAGAAACCGTATGGGATGGAGGTGAAATTGTTGTTGTCAAGGTAGAGTTGTTGGAGGGAAGAGAGGTTTGCGAGGGGAGGGATGGGTCCGGAGAGAGAGTTGGATTGGAGAGAGAGAGAGGTGAGCTGGGTAAGAGTTTTGAGATCGGAAGGAAGAGTACCTGAGAGACCTTGAGAAACAAACTTTATGGAGGTGACACGGCCTGTTGAGTCGCAGTTCACGTTTTTCCAGTTACAGCAAGCTGTGGTGGCCGACCAGCCACTTGGGGCGGGGCTTAAGGCGGCGAGAAGCTTCGACATGGCTGCGGCGTCATCAGCGGCGGTGAATGATGAAAGAGTTAAAAAGAGAAATGAAGGTATAGAGATAAAGTAGGGTTCTTTGATGACCCATTTGAGAGACAGAGATGGGTTTGGAGTTCGGTTTTTTGGTTTGGTTTGGTTTTATGTTCAGACCGGAAATGAGGGAACTGGGGGAGGGAGAGTTTTGTGTTTTCTTTTCTGTGATTTTGTGTGTGTATCTGTGTTGGGTCTGACGTGGTACTAGGGTAACATGGGTTGGGAACAAAAAGGTCACGGCTTGATAAAAAGGTTTGATTTTGTTGGAGTATCTTTCTGATATATATGTGTCATGATAGAGATGGAATCTATAGAAAGAAAAAATGTTGAGTCGACTGTTGAGGTGAGCTGGGTGAGAGTGAATGATGAAAGAGTCAGAAAGGAGAAAATGAAGGTAGTGAGACAAAGTAAGGTGCTAATCAGCCGACCCATTAATTTTGAGAGAGTCAGTATTCCATTTGGTTTGGGATTTTTTTGTACAGACATGAAAGAAGGAAAATGGGAAGGAAGTTGTGCCGTGGCCCATGTGTTAAGCGTATGTGTGTTGGGAGGGGGGGAGGTCGTGCTTGGTTGGTTTGTTGGAGTGTAGTGATGATGGAGACGAACAGATCACATATACCTAAAATTTAAAAGTCTTTATGAGCGCGCTGTTATGAATACCATTTGATTCCCCCTTTAAGTCTACAGATTTTTCCAAGTCATACCATTTTATTCACCCTTTAAGTCTACGTCCCTTATCGTTTTTCATAACAAATAAATAAGAAAGTCTACAGAGTTGTCCAAGGTGGGGACTTATAGAAGGAAAATTGCACACTAACCCTGTTTAACGATAGATTTGAAGATAGTCCTCCCCATTATCTATCTTTTAACCCACGCAACACGAAAATGTGAATAATATTATTCACAAATTATAGATATTTTTATTTATAAATTTGAACATGCTTATAAATTATGAATAATATTATTTACTGATTATAAATTATGGACAATATTATTTACATTTTAAGGGGTATAAATAATAATGTGATATATATATATATATATATATATATATTTTTTCTTTTAACACCTCGTTGAGAAAATACAAACCAACAGTGGTCGGGACGACGGAAAAGGATATGTTGACTTGAACTCTTTCTTCACCGTGATAGGCTTATTGTTGGCTTCAGGGCCGGCCTTGAGATAAGCCCAACAAGTCCCGGGGCTAGGGCAACCCCCCCTCCGGGGGCAACCCCCCAGAAAAAAAAAATATATATATATATTATATATAAAAAAAAAAATATATATATATATATATATTCATAAAATAAAATTTTTAATAGAGGGCAAAAAAAAATATATTCAGAGGATAAAAATAAAAAATTATCATAAACAGAGGGCAAAAAAAAAAAATATTTAAAGACAAAAATAAAAAATAATAATAACTCTTAAACCAATTAGCAATCCACGGAGGGCAAAAACAAATATTCAAGGACAAAAATATTGATTAATTATAACTCATAAACCAATTATCAGTACATGGGAGGGCAAAAAAAAAAAAATTAAAGGGCAAAAATAAAAAATAATCACAATTCATCAACTAATTACCAATAAACGGAGGGAAAAAAAAAAAATTCAAATGGGCAAAAAAAAAATATAATCACAAAAGATCTAAGCCAGATCTAACCAAAACTAAACCTAAAAATAAAATATAAATATCACAATCCAACACAATCAACGCTCATTATTGGCAAAAACACAACTTTACCAACAAAAATCCCTAAATCACAATCCAGAAAAATCCCCCAAATCACCTTGAAACCATGATCAGCCACTAGATCCTGCAACCACCGGCACAAAGAACTGAAGGAGGAGCAGCAGACAGCCACCGGCCCACCGCCACGCGGCGCACGCCACACGCCGAGACACAAGGCACGCTGGCCGCCACAAGCCCGCACCCATCTCACGCCGTCATGCGTGACGCCCTCAGCCCCTCACAGTCTTCGTGGACTCCGGTTCCGCCGATCCGGTATGCGCTCTCTCTCTCTCTCAAATGCTTTTGAAATTTCAAAGGATTAGAGTTAATGAGTGGCTGTGCTGAGTTTTGTACTTTTGTTTATACGTTAGTATGTTTACTGGCTGTTGTGGGTGAGTGGGTCAGTGTATGTGCATTGACCTTTTTTTTTTTTAATTTTTTTTTAATTTTTAATTTTTAATTTTTTTATGCTTGTGAATAGACATGCATTGACCTTTTTTTTATTTTTTATTTTTTATTTTTATGCTTGTGAATAGCCTGTTGATTGTTGTGTTTTGTTTTTAAACACTGGGTCAGTGCACCTTCTTTTTTTATTTATTTTTTTTAATTTTTTTTTCGAATTGTTTTTTTATGTATGATTGGTGAGATTGTGTTTTGTTTTTATACACTTTACTTTTGGGGAAGTGGCATGCACTGACCTATTTTTTTTTTTTTTTATTGAATTGTTTTAATGAATTGTTTTTTACACTTTGATTGAATATATTGTGATTTGTGTGAGTGTTGTACTATAGTGTTTGGATTTGTGAGTATTTATTTTATATTTATTTAAGACTTTAAATGTCGGCATGTGTAGTGTGGTTGTCTTTTGTGGGTGGATGTAGGTCTTCATGACCGAACCACGGTATTTTTTTGTTTATGCTCTCTCTACTTTTTACTATTATTACTTTATATTTTCCTATGGTTAAAATTACAATGTAACCTTGATATTGTATAAAAAAAAAAAAAATTGGACTTTATATTATTTTTTTTAATATTAAATAATAACTAGCAAGTAGGGCAACCAAATTAGGATCGGGCTAGGGCAACCCAAACCTCGGGCCGCCCCTGGTTGGCTTGCATATAACGTCCAGTTGGCTGCAAATAATTTAGTGTTGAATTCCAAAAGGTGATGGAATATGAAAGTCTTATTACACGTTTACCAAAAATCAAAGAAGAAAGTGCCTTACGCTTTAGTCAAGTGGCAAAAGCCATTTTTAGCTTAAATATGACTAATAAGTCCCAAAAACAAACCTCGTGAATTAGGTATACATTATCCAAATAAGTTTTTTGCTACAGTATTTCACTTTCATGATCCATGCTCTTTTGACCCTCCAATGCCTTTACTTAACTATACTTGTTTTAGCCAATGAGCTCAAACTCGAATGCCAATCCTCCTCATCTAAGAATGAAGTGAAGGGTGGAGTTGTATGTTTAAGACCAAACCAAAGATGCGTGTATAATTTATCAATCAGAAAGGGAAAAAGGGAAAGAAAAAAAAAGAAAAAAAAAAGGGTTAGTGATTCCGATTTATCCATCAATCTTGTCCACTACCAGTGAACTTGTTGTTTTAATTTCTTGCAAAAATAATAATATGATATATATATATATATATATATATATTGGTGTAGTTATTCTGTTCAATTATCTTTCTTTCTTCATCCCTTTCTGGCTTAGTAGGAGGAATTTTGAAAGGGGAGGCTTTTACTAAATCTTTTCCATCTTTCCCAACATTTATTAGAATACATTCTTTTGGTGGATGGGAGGATTCAACAGATGTTTTGTCATGTTTTGTCCATTTAGATTTAGTGATAGTATTTAATTTTTTGAATTTTGGATAGTAATTATCAACAAAATC
>BKZX01028434.1:36682-76081 GCA_014362285.1 Fagus crenata
ATTTATTTGGAGTTGGTTTATTTTTTGTTTAACTTTACAGTCATTGGCAAAATGACCATATTTACCACATTTAAAACATTTTGTTTTCTTTTTATCAAATTTTTTATAATTTTTATTAGATTTTTTAGAAAATTTTTTATTTTTGTTATAGTATTCAATGGGTTGAAAAATTTTCTTTTTCTTCCAAATCCTACCTTGTTTATTATATTTTTCTTTTTTATGTTTAATATATTTTCTTTGGGAAGGAGCTATGGATAAGATTCCATATTGCTCACAGAAGTTTCCCATTTCAAATTTGGCTTTTCTTTTATTATCATATTGCTGTTTAGCAATAAGTTGTTCAATACACATTTTCAAACCTTCTTGTTTGATTGTGCTTATTATATCTCCATAGGTTAGGGTATCATAATCAATGATCCCATTGGAGTTGCTTAATACTGTCCTAATCTTATGAGCAAAGAGATTAGGTAAACCATCAATGAATTTTTCTTTCCAAAATGGTTTATTACTATCATCTCTTAGCATAACTCTAGAGGTAAAGACATCTTCGTACCATCTAAAGTCACTCATGGTTGGACATTTAAGATTACTTAATTGGTCGTGGATCCTAGAGGTAATGTTAATAGTTTGGCCAATAAAGTGTCTTATTATTGTGAAAACAAGAGTATTAACTCCATCAGGAATTCTCATTCCTATTCATTCATCGAAGAGAGGATTGCCTTCTTCATCTCGTTTAACAGAATTTTTTATTAATTCCCTAGATTCTTCAGTCAGATGTTTTTCCCACCAAGATTTTAACTTTCCAGAGAAACCTGTGGCTAATAAATCAATTATTTCAATGTGATTTAATTGATGATTAGTCATATAACTATTAGCTACCATAGTTAAATGGCTGAGTTTATTAAAAACTTCCTGCTTAGAAAGTCCATCAATGTTCCATTCAAAAAGTTTATCTGCAGACACCGAGAATTGGTGCTGAAAGCTTCTTTCTTCAAATTGCATATCTGGAGGTGTTGGCCTGGGATACCAATTTTTTGTGAAAGTTGTTGGGTTTGGTTTTCTAGAAGTTATTCTTTGGATATTTCCAAAGGCTTTTTCAAGTTTATTAATTTCTTCATCAGAAGTTGCTTATGAGTTTGAAGAACATGTTTCAACAGTTACTATATCTTTGTTTATTACATTTATTGTGGAGGGTTCTCCTTTTACTTTATTTAATTCTTTTAGCATTTGATTTATCTTCTCCCTAGTTTTTGTTTGACTAGTTTTAAGACTTAGATCTGGCTTTTATTCTTGAGTTTTTATTAAAGGAATTTCTGCTTTGACTGGTTTGACTCAATATTGATTGAATCAATTTTAGTTTCAATTTTATCAAGTTGATCACCAATGACATTTAAACATTTATTGGTGTAGTTATTCTGTTCAATTATCTTTCTTTCTTCATCCCTTTCTGGCTTAGTAGGAGGAATTTTGAAAGGGGAGGCTTTTACTAAATCTTTTCCATCTTTCCCAACATTTATTAGAATACATTCTTTTGGTGGATGGGAGAATTCAATAGATGTTTTGTCATGTTTTGTCCATTTAGATTTAGTTATAGTATTTAATTTTTTGAATTTTGGATAGTAATTATCAACAAAATCAAAGAAGTGAACTTCTCTTCTTAGATCTTGCATTACTAATTTCCATTTATTATAAATTAATTGTTTTTCTTCTTTATTATGGGTTTTGCGATGTTCTTCGCGACGACCCTTGTTTTTCTCAGAATCAAATTTTGAATTTAACATTTCCCAATTTATTTCAAAAGGTTTTTTAATAACGTTTAATTGGTTGTCTTCACCATACATTTCTGAGGGTGTTGGTTCTAATGATTCATTATCAGATCCAACAGCTTCATTTGTTTTATTATTATCAACTGTATAATAGGCGGATTCAACTTGAGAAGATGCTGATTTAACACCTTTTTGTTTAATATCTAAATTTTTATTTTTTTTTCTTTTTGTTTATTAAGATTTAATTCATTTAGATATTTTTCCAAATCCTTTTCCTTTTCTAGATCTTGGTCTCTTTTACTGGTTGAAGAAGAACCAGAAAATGAGCGTCTAGAGCTTTGATATTTTATTAAAGGGGGTATTCGAGACTTACTGTGATCAAACTTAATTTTTACAGTACCATCATGGTATTGTAAAACAGATTCTAGGTTATCTTGTTCAGCAATATTTATAGGAGTTTGAATTGTGGGTGGCATCTCATTTGGGAGATCCCATTCTTCAGGAAGTTTGATATCTTCCCATTTAATCATTTTGGGGACACTAACATTAATGTCTTCTCTGCTAGCTTGAAGCAGTAGAGTTTGATCTTGAGGATCTTTTATTAAAGCTTGAGGATTGAAATTTGTCTTAAACAGCTTATAGTATATTCTATATACTAAAGCAAGAGGACGACTTCCTTCTATCATGTGATATCCAGAAGTATTTATTCTTAAGGTAAGTGCTTTTTCAGGAGCACCGTCATCAAGACTTAGTGTTAAATCGGGGTTAACATTGAACCAGATTGGACCATAACCGACATTGGCTTCGACCATTCCTAAGCGTGCTTGATTCTCCTTTGTGAATCTAGCATCTATTAATCTGAGTAAGACAGAGGCATTGATTCCTCGTCTTGTAAGGGGTTTAATTCCTACTTGGATCAGTCCAATGTGGATAAACCTGAAGCCTTTATTCTTAAATTCTTTCATTTCTTTTTTACGAAATAAAAGACATTCTTCTTTGTTTTTATTAAGAGCATAAGCTCGTTCGACTGTTTAAACTTTGTGTTCAGTTTGGAACACACTTGAAACCCATGATGATTGATCATAGACTTCTTTTTTATTAATTTTTGGAAGACTCCAGTTTTGGAGATCCAAATCAGAATGAGGAAGAACTTCGTCTTCTTCATAGACTATGTCACTTAAGGTTGCCAAGCTACTAGATCCTGATCTAGTGCTAATAGTTGAATTAGATCTACGAAGTTTATTAAACATTTTCAAGTTTCTCAATTTATTATGTATATATATATTTTATTATTATTATTATTATTTTTTAACACGGTGGCTGAGAAAATACAAACCAACAGTGGTCGGGACGACGGAAAAAGATATGTTGACTTGAACTCTTTCTTCACCGTGATAGGCTCATTGTTGGCTTACATATAATGTCCTGTTGGGTGCAAATAATTTAGTGTTGAATTCCAAAGGTGATGGAATATGAAAGTCTTATTACACGTTTACCAAAAATCAAAGAAGAAAGTGCCTTACGCTTTTGTCAAGTGGCAAAAGCCATTTTTAGCTTAAATATGACTAATAAGTCCCAAAAATAAACCTCATGAATTAGGTATACATTATCCAAATAAGTTTTTTTCTACAGTATTTCTCTTCATGATCCATGCTCTTTTGACCCTCCAATGCCTTTACTTAACTATACTTGTTTTAGCCAATAAGCTCAAACTCAAATGCCAATCCTCCTCATCTAAGAATGAAGTTAAGGGTGGAGTTGTATTTTTAAGACTGAACCGATGATGCGTGTATAACTTATCATTTAGAAAGGGAAAAAAGGTAAGAAAAAAAAAAAAGGGTTAGTGATTCCGATTATCCATCAATCTTGTCCACTACCAGTGAACCTGTTGTTTTAATTTCTTGCAAAAATATAATGTCTCTTTTCTTTATCTTATGTTTCTGCTCATCCATCACAAACTGCATCATCAAAGCTAAGCCCTTTCCCTTCCCTCCCTCCCTCTCTCCCCCAATTTTTTTGGGACATCACTAAGTCTAGTAAATGAGCAGATATTTCTAAATTGTCTAACATATATATTGCTCACCATTTTATGGTGTTTCAAAAGAAATCCATTAATCAGAACCCCAAGGAGTTGGCTTAGTGGTTTCTAACATGAGATCTATGAAATTCTCCTGGGTTCCAAACATCTATCCAATATCTTGGAGCCACCTTGAAGGGATTCCTCGTAATATCTAGTTTATGTGAGACAGAGGGATTAAACAAATTCAAGGGAATAATACTCAGGGATTCGAAGAACTCTAGAAACACTCGTTCTAAAAAATAGGAAAAAAGAAGAAGAAGAATCTATCAATCAGGCACACAATATATATATATATATATATATATGACTATGTATAATCTTTTTAAATGTCCGTGGGATGACCCAGTTATTTCTAGTGCTCAACATCATATTGCCCCTATGCTGACTTCTAGAAAATGCTTATTTATTGTCTAACATCTTAGTTTTTTATTTCTTTCACTAGATGGAATTGTCTTGGACTGTTATGTGGATGCCTTGTTTTGGTCAAACTATGTGACCATGTCCTACTTCAACTAGGACACTTAAAGTAATACTATTCTAGTAATACTAGGACACATCAAGCAAATAGAATCCTAGTCTAACTAGGACTCCTACTAATTAAGGAATTCAAGTCCTACTTATGAGATGCAAACCTATGAGATGCATATATATATATATATGCTTATTCTCTCTATTTGGTGAAGCGTTGTATATACGAATAGTGAGATTTATTCTCTGTAACTATTCTTTGAGAGAGAGAGAGAGAGAGAGAGCTCTTTGGGTGTATTTGGGGTTTGGGCTATGTGAGAGTGCTTTGGTGCCATTTTTGTAATCTCCTTATTTTCATAGTGAAACTTTCTCCTAGACACCGCCAGTGGATGTAGGCTTTAAGCCAAATCACGTAAATCTTTGTGTTCTCTTTGTGATTTTTTTTTTTTTTTTTTTTTTTTTTTTTTTTTTTTTTTTTTTTTTTCTATTTTGTATAAACTCAATATTGTTTAGGATACACACACAATAAATAGGTGTCAAAGCTTCCGCTATTTCAACAAACTGGTATCAGAGCACTGGGTTCTTTGTTTGGATTGAGGGGTTATTTTAAATAGCCAGATCTATTGGGTTTTATAGTTATTTGTTCATTGAGTTTCTTGGGATGGCGGCAAAAGTTTCGTCAGGAGTAAAATATGAGAAAGAAAAATTTAATGGGAAGAAGGATTTTAGTTTATGGCGTGTAAAGATGCGTGCTTTGTTAGTGCAACCAGGATTATTAAGAGCGCTAAATGGCAAAGATTCTTTGCCAGCACAAGTATTAGAGGAGGAGAAAGAAGACCTTTTAGAATGTGCACATAGTGCAATTTAGTTGTCTCTAGTAGATGAAGTTCTAAGAGAGGTTGTAGAGGAGAAGACTGCGGCAGGATTGTGGCTTAAGCTAGAAAGCTAGTACATGACTAAGTCTCTCACAAATCGCCTGTACATGAAGTAGCAACTATACACCATTCGGATGAAAGAAGGTACACCTGTCTTTGACCATCTAGATGAATTTAATAGAGTTATTCTTGATTTAAAGAATAATGATTGCAAAGTAGGTGATGAAGATCAGACCCTAATTATGTTATGTTCATTACTGAATTCTTTTGAGCACTTTGTTGATACCATGTTATATGGATCTAGGGGAGATACAATCTCTATTGATGATGTTAAAGATGCATTGAACTCTAAGGAGTTAAAGAAGAAGGTTTCTGAAAATTGGGGTGATAATTAGGCTGAAGGTCTTATTGCAAGAGGTAGATTTACTAAAAAGGGATCTAGTAGCAATAGAGGTAGATTTAGATCAAAATCTAAATTTGGAAAGGTAAAATGTTTTTACTATAAAAATGAACGGCACATGAAAAGTGAATGTAATTTACTTAAGGCGAAAAAGGAGAAAGAAAAGACTCCTAATACTAATGGTACAGTTAGTGTTGCGGAGGATAATTCTGAGGTTGACGACATTATTCTATCAATATCTTCTGAAAGCTCTGGAGATGCTTGGGTTCTTGATTCGGCTTGCAGCTATCATATGACTCCTAGAAGAGACTGGTTTACTACTTATCGGCCAATAAATGGTGGATTAGTCTACATGGGAAATAATAGGACCTATAAAGTTGTAGGGATAGGAACTGTGAGAATTAAGATGTATGATGGTATTGTTAGAACTATGATTGATGTTCGTCACATGCCAAATTTGGCAAAAAACCTTTTGTCTTTGAGTACATTTGATTCTCAAGGATATAGTTACTCTGGTAGAGGAGGAGTTTTGAAAATTGGTAAAGGTGCTCTGATTTTCATCAAGGGAATATTGGTGAATGGTCTCTATTTGCTACAGGGAAGCACAATTGTTGGAGCTGCAGTAGTGTCTTTAGCACATCTAGATTTAGATAATACTCGTTTGTGACATATGCGTTTAGGGCATATGAGTGAGGCTGACATGTCTATGTTAAACAAATGGGGTTTGTTGAATGGTTAGAAAATTGGGAAGCTGAACTTTTGTGAACATTGTGTCTTTGGTAAGCAGTGTAGGGCCAAGTTCAGTATAGCCTAGTAAAAGAATAAGGGCACAGTGGATTATATCCACTAAGATCTTTGGGGTCCTTCTCCTATCAATTCGAAGGGTGGTAATCGGTACTTATTGACTTTCATTGATGACTATCTAGAAAGGTTTGGGTGTATTTTCTGAAAAATAAGAGTAATGTTTTTGTCACTTTCATGCAATAGAAGACACTTATTGAGAAGTAGACTGGTAAAAAAGATTAAGTGCTTCAGAACCGATAATGGTTTGGAATATTGCTCAGGTGAATTTGATGAGTTATGCAAGAATTAAGGAATAGTGAGACACCGCACTGTTCGGAAAACACCACAACAAAATGGGGTTGCAGAACGTATGAACATGACTCTTTTGGAAAGCGCTCGATGTATGCTCTCTAATGCCAGATTAAAGAAAGATTTTTGGGTGAAATCAGTTAATATGGCTTGCTATTTAGTAAATAGGTCTCCATCAACTGCTCTTGAATGTAAGACTCCTTTTGAGGTATGGTCTGGTACTTTTGCTGATTACTCTAGTTTGAGAGTATTTGGTTGTCCTGCTTATGCTTATGTGAATGATGGTAAACTTGAGCCGAGAGCAAAGAAGTGCATATTCCTAGGTTATGCATCTGGGTGAAAGGTTATAGGTTGTAGTGTATAGAGTCAAAGTCCCCAGGGTTAATTATCAGCAGAAATGTGAAATTTAATGAGTCTGCTTTTATTGACCAGTCAAAAGAGCATTGAGGTAGTCAAAGACCAGGGTGTCAACAAGCAGGTGGAGCTTGAGGTGAAGTGCATGATAGCACTTCAATTCAACCAATTCCGGATGAGGTGCAAGATTCTACTGACGAAGTAGATGCACCACAGCAGCAGCAGCAATATAGTATTTCCACTGGTAATAATTCGATTAAATGGAATGTTGTTATGAATGAGGAGATTGAGTTTCTTCACAAGAATCAGACTTGGGAGCTAGTGGAATCGCCTAAAGGCCAAAAGATTGTTGGTTGCAAATGGATTTTCAAGGTTCAAGGAAAAGAAGATTGGGTTTGCGTATTGAAGAAACCATTATATGTTTTGAAACAATCTCCAAGGCAGTGGTACAAGCAGTTTGACACTTTTATGATTGGGCACGGTTACTCTAGAAGTGAGTATGATAACTGTGAGTATCATAGGAAGCTCTCATATGGTTCTTTTATTTGTTCTTGTATGTTGGTGATATGTTCATTGGAGCAAAGAACCTAGTTGAGATAAACAGGTTGAAGACTCAGCTTAGTGGTGAGTTTGAGATGAAAGATTTGGGTGTAGGGCTGTCAAATGGGTGGGTATTAAAGGGTTGGACCTTTAAAACCCAATAGCCCATTTAATAAAGTAGATATTGCCTAAATCCAACCCAACCCACCCATTTACCCATTTATTTTATGCATATATATATATATATATATATATATATAATTAAAATGTCCTAAAACTTCTAAAATGACCAAAATACTCCTAAAACCTTAAAATTTACCAAAATACTCTTAAAGCATATACTTCTTTTTTTTGCTTGGTTTGGGCTTTTGTTGATACCCAATAAACAACCCAATTAAAGCCCAATTAAACTCAACTTAATTAAGTCTAATTGGGCTAGTGCCCATTTGCCCATTTATTAAATAAGTGGGTTTGGTTAGGCAATTACTGAGTGAGTTTGGGTGGACTAATGGGTTTGGGCTTTTTTTGTCATCCCTATTTAGGTGTAACCAAGAAAATTTTGGGAATGGAAATTGATAGAGATCGAGAAGCAAGTAAGTTATTTCTATCACAAATGAGTTATATTGAAAAGGTACTTGAACGTTTCGGCATGCAACGATCTAAGCTAGTGAGTACTCCATTAGCGGCACATTTTAAGCTTTCAGCAGATTTGTCACCACAGTTTGAGGAGGAGAAGGAGCACATGTCTCGTGTTCCATATGCTAGTGCAGTTGGTAGCATGATGTATGTTATGGTTTGCACTCGTCTAGATATTTCATAAGCGGTTAGTGTGGTTAGCAGATACATGGCTAATCCTAGTAAAGAACACTGGCAGGCTGTGAAATGGATTCTTCGATATTTGAGAGGTATTGCAGATATTGGTTTGGTATATGACAGGGCTTTTACTGATAGTAGTAGTGTTGTTGGATTTGTAGATTCTGATTATGCAGGTGATTTGAATAAGATGAGATCTTTGACGGGTTATATCTTTAATGTTAGATTTCACTTCATTCGTGAGAATGTTTCTTAGGGTATCAATGCAGTCAGGAAGGTTGCTATAAAGGATAATCTAATGGATATGATGACTAAGCTGGGTACTTTGAGCAAGTTCAAGCATTGCTTGGACTTGGTCGGTGTTTGTAGTTTCTGATAGCCCTTAAGGGCTTTGGTGGAGGTGATGGAAGAGTTTCATTTGTGAGACTTGACCAAATTCAAGTCAAGGTGGAGATTTGTTATGTGGATGCCTTGTTTTGGTCAAACTACGTGACCTGAAGTAGGACACTTAAAGTAATACTATTCTAGTAATACTAGGATACATATAGCGAATAGAATCCTAGTCTAACTAGGACTCCTACTAATTGAGGAATTCAAGTCCTACTTGAATTAGAGCACGGCAAACCTACTAGATGCATATATATATATATATATATATATGTTTGTTCTCTCTATATGGTGAAGCGCCGCATATACGAATAGTGAGATTTATTCTCTGTAACTATTCTTTTTCTTTGAGAGAGAGCTCTTTGGGTGTATTTGGGGTTTGGGCTTTGTGAGAGTGCTTTGGTGCCATCTTTGTAATATCCTTATTTTCATAGTGAAACTTTCTCTTGGACACCGCCTGTGGATGTAGGCTTTAAGCCGAATCACGTAAATCTTTGTGTTCCTTGTGTGATTGCTTTTTTCTATATTTCTATTTTGTATAAACCCAATATTGTTTAGGATACA
The DNA here is from genome assembly GCA_014362285.1 of Fagus crenata. Lineage (NCBI taxonomy): Eukaryota > Viridiplantae > Streptophyta > Magnoliopsida > Fagales > Fagaceae > Fagus > Fagus crenata. The sequence goes on from BKZX01028434.1 coordinate 46,022, forward strand.
CACACAATAAATAGGTATTAAAGCTTCCGCTATTTTAACATGGGCCATATTCAGCTGAGGCATTGGTTAACCAGACCATACCTCAAAAGGAGTCTTACATTCAAGAGTAGTTGATGGAGACCTATTTACTAAATAGCAGGCCATATTAACCGATTCAACCCAAAAATCTGTCACAGTTAATAAACAATAAAAACTCACAGTGAATGCAAAATGAATAGATCAAGTCTAGCATTTGACGCTATCTTCTTAAAATAGATTTCGCCCTTCACACTATAATCTTTGTGGTGCTTTGAGACTCACGGACGTCTGTCTCCCAAGATAAAATGATCTTCGCACATAGAAGAAGCACAAGCAATCTCTGTGCACAACGAACGTAACTAGTGTCTCTTTCTCTCTCTTTATGCATATAAGACTTTCAAAATCGTAGGAAATAACTAACTCAAAGCAACTTCAAAAAGCATCTTAAAAGTATTTTATAAATGAATGAGGGGACACTCTATTTATAGATAGAGTCACACCTCTTCAGAAAAGGTGCGAGATGAATAGTCAAAACTATTCAGAAAAGACACAATATTTGGGAAAAAAAATGTATTTAATAAATACATAAGTTGGATGGACTGGGCCTAACCCACATAGGTCTGCTTGGCCCACTTTTAGGAGGCAATTTCTTATTCACTCTTAACCATTTTTCCAACAATAGATCCACCGTGTGTGTAAGCATAACTTGCAGAACATTCTGATCTTCATCAATTTATTTTCTATTGTTTCTGTTGCATTTTTATTTTTTATTTTTTTTATACAGGTTGTCATGCAAACTAGTGATGCATAGTTAGAAATGAGGGGAAGGTGTAGTGTTGGGCCAAAAGTAAGTGACCATTGAACGCTTTGTATACTACCTCTTTCTTTTATAAGGAATCAGAAACTAATTTTTTAGTTCAGGTCCTTGCTTCCCTGATCATACGGTTGGCATTAGCTAAGACTTATGCCTTAACTGTGGTATACTAGCACTAGATGAACCGACCACAAACTTGGATGGTCCAAATGTCGAGAGTCTAGCTTCATTACAGGATGAAGGCCTACATTTACCCATCTTCAGTCCTTTTTTTTTTTTTGCAGAATTATGGAGGACAGAAAGGGCCAGGAAAATTTTCAGCTGATAGTGATTACTCATTGTAGAAACACAAATGGGCCTAACTCTCCCCAAAAGAGCCCTTAAGGAGAGAGGATTGCCCAACACTATATAAAGGGCATTACCCAATGGCACTTTGGCAATGTGGGATATTAACACTCCCCCTCCAACGCCACATCTCTCGGCACAGAAGAGGGCGAAGGGTTATCCCAACATCCTAATAACCCATTGGGCCTAGCTCTGATACCATGTAGAAACAAAAATGGGCCTAACTCTCTCCAAAAAAGCCCTTAAGAAGAGAGGATTGCCCAACACTATATAAAGGGCATTACCCAATGGTACTTTGGCAATATGGGATACTAACACTCATGATTAGCGTTTTGCTCAACTAATCGGTCAACGATAGCATGCAAAAAGATATTATCAGGTCGCAAAGGATGACCAGTAAGACCATAATCTTTCTTGATCTAATTTTCCTTCTGTTTCCTTTTTTTTTTTGGCTTAATGTCATTTTATGCACTCCCGTTCTCTCTTTTTAGTCAACACAGTATAATTGAAGCCCAGGAGATATTTGATTGAGGTTTCTCCAAATGAGTCTTATGTAGAGTGTCATTTATTGGGATGTAGCTGCATATTTCAGGTTCTCTATAGAATGGACATAGTCCCAGAATTCTCTATTGTATGTAAACTTGCATAGTTGAAAATTAATTATCATGCACTAAAAATGAGATGCGAAACCTTACAAAAGTCTACATCATACAAAGAGATTTTGGCTGCGAGCATAATTCTTTAGAGATTTTGTCTTTGAGCTTAATTCTTTTTTTGTTTTTGGATTGGGTTGAAATCATGATGATATGTTGAGTAAAATAGAGTTCAGTTACATACCCTGAGGAGTGAGGAGTGAGGAGAATTCTTTCTCCTTTCTTGTGGCGTTTGACCTAACCACAAGCTGAAGACGAGCGGCCTTTTTTTCTTTTTAATTATTTTATATTTATTTTTTTAATGTACTTACGGACTGTTAAAATCTAATGAGCCTAACTCAATCTCAAAAGACACCTTGAGAGATGAGGATTGCCCATTTGGAATGTAGTGGAACTAGTTTTTGAGAGAAGATACCGGAAGATGATTGGCTTGAGAGAAGATGCCTAACCAACAGTATACCAACTTTGTACTACAACATTTGAGAGGAGAAGTTGTATAATTGGCTTGAGGGAAGAAAGCCTAACCAACGATATACCGAATTACGGGGTTGTACTACAACATTTGGGGGAGTTGTATTATTGGAAGTTGGAGCGGGTAACCTAGCTCTGATACCATGTTAAAGTCCAATGGGTCTAACTCAATCTCAAAAGATGGCTTGAGAGATGAGGGATGCCCATGACTTATACATTGCACAACCTAAGAATACTTGGTCAATGTGGGATAAGACTTTCTCTTTAATATGCCTTCTCATGTGTGGCGGACCAACCAAACACGTGGACCATAATAGGGGGGAGATTTGCCCAACACCCAAGGGGTGGCTCTGATACCATCTTAAAGTCCAATAGGCCTAACTCAAACTCAAAAGACGCCTTGAGAGATGAGGATTGCCCATGGCCTTATAAACCCATTACTCACTCCAACTATTTACAATGTGGGATAATAATATCTAACACGGACCAAGATGCACAAGTATTGCATCCACTTTAGTAGTTTCTGACAAAATAAGATGAATTTCTACTTTCACAAGACGTGAAACATCAGATTGTGGTTGAACGTTGATATAATAGTGAAGGTTCATCGAAGAAAAGTTTGCAAATTGAAGTTTCCATTTTTTATCGTATGTGTTATACCCACTAACCCAAATATTAAAAAAAAAAAAAAAAAAAAAAAAAGGAGTTATATAGAGAAGAAATTCATAAATGTACCTCTTACAAACTCGTATGACTCAAAAAATAAAAAAATGCTCATAACGTTTCATTACTCAATTAAGCATAGTTTTAGTGCTAATTATAATGAGAGTTACAAGTAGTGAGTTTTGTTAATTAAATTCTTGGTAGGACTTACAATTTATATGAGAAGAGGGAGTACATCATCAATTTACTCCAATTTTCTTCGTTTGTAGATAGAGAGAAATTATTCAGTTCACCAAGTGAATCATGTTAGTGGTCCACCGTCAAATAAAAAATGACATGTGTTTTATTTGAATGACTTAGCTACACAGTCAAACAATAAACAAAAATAAAAAGACCAAAATACCATTGCCGGATTTGGCTTCACTCCTCACTACAAGTCTACAACAACCTACATAAGTGAACTAAAGCAGCTTTCAAAGAAGGAAGCCACCATTTCCTCCCTCCTCTAGTCCTCCTCTCCACCACAAACACAAACGAAACCACACCCACCACCACCACCAACAACAAAAACATGTCATTCAATTAAAACACATAGCTGAGCCATTCAATTAAAACACATGTCATTTTTGTTTGTTGATGGGTGACCACAATACTGACGAGGTTTATCTTGTGGACTCAATGTGAGATAATTGCTAAATAACTATTCTTGCAACTCGGCCCTTTGCTTAGTCTTGGCCTCTCTTAAAAGAAGAGAGAGACAAGAGAGAAGGGGGTTTTGTTAACCCAACGAGAGAGAGAGAGAGAGAAGGGGAATTTTTTTAGGTTGAATTTTTTTTTTCAAATAATTTAAATTAAAATTTAAAATAATATTTTATTAAGTTTTATTTTAAAAACATGTTTTTTATTTATTTTTTATTTTATAATAAAAGTGGTTATGTGCGGTGCACATGATCATTTTCCATCACTCAAGTAGACGGAATTTTAACAGAGTCAATTTTGCCAATTCTTAAACCTCAAGAGTAACACAATATTGAACTCTTCAGGATTCTGTTTGAAATCGACTCAAACTCCATGAGTTTTTTTGTTGTTGTTGTTGTAATTTGACCATTCTATGTGGAATAGTTTTGTGTAGGTTTAATACCTTAGTTTTTGGCTACTTAAGTACATAAAGATTTAGATTTGAAACATGACAACAGGTCCATTTCAAGAACAAAACCCTTAAATCTTTAATGAAGTTCATTGAATCAACAAGCAGAAATTTAAAATCGATAACAAAAAGAAAAAGAGAGAATTGTTTCTGGATATATTTTAGTAAATAGTCTGAATGCCTAAGGGTTACAATCACTAATATATACTAAAGAAGTTCTAGGATAGCTAAAAAGCTCCAATTCGTGTTAGGTATAAAATTAGACTATAAAATAAGAAAAATTGTCAAAAAAGGAAAAATTAAGAAAATCACATAAACTAATACTGTGTACCCTAAGAAACATCCAAATCTAATTAACCTTATTTTGATATTTAATTTGAAAATTATAACAAAAGAATTTTTTTTTTTTTACCATAAATAGCAAATTTGATAAAAATAGAAGCTTCAATGAAGGAATTTGACAGAAAGATGATGTACGTCATTGTTGTAAGTTTTAACCCTCGCGTTGATTTCCTTAAGGTCACTAAATTTCACACAATTCGATCACTAACTCCAATGATTACTAGTAAATTATACTTTCCAAATTTGCAAAGTTTGAGCTATTCATTCGACATCACTTGTCATCTTTCCAGAGTTAGAGAAAGGCTCATGTGTGGGTCAATGCCATAGGTATCCTCTTCTCCATGAAAAGTGGAATGGGTGTGCTCTTCTTCATGACAAGTTGGTTTCCACTGCTCTACAAGAGGACTTAAGATGTTGACTACGTGCCCCATATCTGGTCTTTGGTATGGCTCGCGAGTAGTGCAATATTTTGCTAACTCAACCACTTTGATTATGTTTTCCATGGTCTCCTCGTCAGGGTTAAGAGTTTGGTCAATAGCGTTCATGATATTCTCCTTGTTGATTAGGATCTGACAGAACCATGTGACCAGATGAGACCTCTCATCTGGCATAGTATCATCTACTGCTTTTCTACCAGTAATAAGCTCCATCAAAACCACTCCAAATGCATACACATCCACTTTGGCTGTCACTCTTCCAGTAGCTGTTGAAAAGAAAATAAACTAAAAAAGTTGACTTGCAATGGTCCAATATAAGTGGCGAAACAAATAAGAAAATGGAAAGGTATCATGGTCCCTTCATGGTATGTTTGAGATGGGAGGAGATGAAGGGAGAGCAAAAGAGAGGAGAGGAGAATGTTAATGAAATGTACTAAGTTTAGTACATTCCGACTATCTTCTCCTCCCCTCTCATCTTCGTACTTTCGCTTTATCTCCCTTCATCCAAACATAGAGTTTCATCAACTAAGTGGATCATTTTATTACGCTTAAGAGTATCTATCTCTAAAGCAAGTCGACGTCATAATTCACGGTGAACATTAGTGTCAATATACAACCAGATGAGCTCATAAACTCTTTAAGACACAAGCAAATGAAAAGAATGAAGCAAAAATAAAATGAGACTCTTAGCATGTAGCAAAAATTTGTAGGACTCTTCAAATAAAATATAGAATATAACATTCACAACTAGGGAAAATTGACGAGATATGAAGTATAGGTCATGATTTGTGCACATACTCAATGCATGCTTAATTTACACTTTTCATAAAATTTGGATAATGTGATAAAAAAAATATGGATAAGTGCACATAAAAAATCTAGACAAGTGTGCATTAGTGAGTGCATAACGGATGTCCACAAATCATTTCTGATGAAGTAAAATAAAATTTGAGTAGATGTAGAATTTTGCACAAAGGGATTTGAGTGTGTGGAAAGCTATATGTTTTAGGGATTGAGGTAGGACTTAAAGATTATTGCTCCCATATCAATTACATTGAGATGAAAAGTTCAAAAATAACTTTTAATCTTAATCAATGTAGGACTTAAAGGTTATTGCTCCCTTATCAGTTACATCAATACCCTCACTCACAAGAAGAGAAACACATGTATTTATTTCAACCCCACAAACTCAATCATCACGAAACATGCAAATCTCAACATTTCTCCTCTTTTCTTTTCTTTTTTTCTTTAAAAAAAAAAAAAATTATTTATGAGTAATATGCAAATCTCATTATCCCTAAATATCTTAACAATATTATCCACCCATAATTCCATATCTCTGAAAAAAAATGAAACTTCAACTGCATCTTCAATTACGTCAAACGACTCAAATCCACAAAGTCAATCATGCAATTTGCATTGCTAAATGTCTTAATAATTTAGTAAATAATATAAAACATTGCAAGAGTTTAAATAAAATAATTTTCTTTAATCCTTGGACATTGAATAATATTTGACCAAAAATTCAACAATGAAAAGATCACATGTTTATATATTTATATCACCCAAAAGAATAAAAAAGCAAAAGACATATAACATAAAAATCATGAGGGTTTAGTTACCTGCATATTCTGGCGCAAAATAACCAAATGTCCCAGCCAACTGCGTCTCTACAGAGTACGTCCCATCAGACACATTTTTAACAAGACCAAAATCCGCAACCTTGGCCCTCATATCATGCCCAAGAAGTACGTTGGAGGGTTTTAAATCTCTATGAATGAAACTTTGCTGAGCTAAACTGTGCAGGTATTCCACTCCGCGTGCTACATCCAATGCTATTGTAATTCTTTGCTTCCAAGTAAGAGGGGAACACCCATTCTCACCCCAATGGAACAAATGCTGCGTCAACGTCCCCTCTGGCATATACTCAAACACCAAAAGCCTCTCGTTGTCATTGATACAGTATCCCAAAAGAGCAACTAAACGTCTATGCCTCACTTTAGTAAGAACTTCAATCTCCGCCTGAAATTGTTTCATTCCTTTGCTACTCACTGCCCCAGATTTCATCCTCTTCACAGCAATCTTAGTCCCATCACTCAATTCTCCTTTGTATACAACTCCAAATCCTCCCCTTCCCAAAATGTTGTCTTCACTGAAATTGTCGGTCACCTGTCTTAGAACTTCGATCGAAATCACAACATTCGATCCACCAATATTCATAACAACTTCCTTCCCATTTTCAGGATTTTCCACCCTTTTTCTCCTACCAACATTACATTTAATCAAGATAAAAAACACAACCACAACACATATGACCACAGCAATAACTATACCAGCAATCATAACGGGCGAGACCGAAGTACCTCTCGACCTAGTACCACTCGACCTCGTTCCATCCGGACTCCAATTAGCTGTTGTGCCATTCGATCCCGGAGAAGAACTCCCTCCACTCCCTCCATTTCCAGAGCTTGTAGTATTATAACCGATCGTAATTAGTTTCACCGTCGATGCAAATTTGGGTATCGACCCGGTAAGGTTATTGTTCGAAACGTCGAGAAGCTGAAGGGTAGTCAAATTGGCCAAGGAATCCGGAATGGAACCTGTCAATTTGTTATCATTCAGATACACATTCCTCAAGCTTGTGCAGTTTGACAAGTCTGGGATGGGGCCCGTGAACTGGTTATATTGTAGCCACGCCAGGGACAACTGGGTCATCGACGACAACACGTTTATGTTATCCGACAAGCTATTTCTATGGAGCCAGAGGTTTTTAATCCCGGATCCTCCGAAGGATTTAGGCAAAGGGCCAGTGAGATTGTTGTATGAAAGTTGGAGATCCTGCAGATTCGGGAAAGAGTCGAAGATATCCGGCAAGTACCCAAAAATCTTTGCATCGTTGGCGTAGAGGGTGACCAGGCTAGTCGAGTGAGTCAACTCGGTGGGGATGGTCCAGGGTGCAAGATAATAGTTCCGGCTCAAGGTCAAGTTCTGCAAGCTGGTGAGTCCTTGGAAGACGCCGTTTGGGATGGAGGTGAAAGCATTGTTGGCAAGGTAGAGTTGTTGGAGGGAAGAGAGGTTTGCGAGGGAGGGGATGGGTCCGGAGAGAGAGTTGGAATGGAGAGAGAGAGAGGTGAGGTGGGTGAGAGTGGCGAGATCGGAGGGAAGAGTGCCTGAGAGATTCTGAGAAGCTAAATTGATGGAGGTGACACGGAATGTTGAGTCGCATTTAACGTTTTTCCAGTTACAGCAGTTTGTGGTGTTGGACCAGCCCCACGGGGTGGGGCTGAGGGCGGCGAGAAGCTTGGACATGACTGCGGCATCATCGGCGGACGTGAACGACGAAAGAGTTATGAAGGTAGATAGACAAAGTAAGATTCTCAGATGATCCATTAATTTTGAAAAAGATGGTATTCCATTTGGTTTGGGATTTTTTTGTAAAGACATGAAAGGAGGAAAGTGGGAAGGAAGCTGTGTGTCCATGCGTATGCGTGTCGGGAGGGAGGGAGGGAGGGAGGTCGTACTTGGTTGGTTTGTTGGACTGTGTTGTGATGATGGAGACGAACAGAGCAAATGGCTCTAGCTACCAAGGTTAATCAAAGTGTCAGCTCAGGCTCGCATCTCTTATTAATTATTATGATATAGAAGTCTACATCCATTAAAAAAAATGATATAGAAGTCTACAGAGTTGTCCAAGGTGGGGACTTATTCTCCGTCTCCATATTTGAATGGTGCCACAAGAAGACTTTGACCGTCAAAATACTTCCCAACTTAATCTAAGCATGCCGAGTGATCCGACTGAACAATAAGAACTTTTCACATAATAAAAATTTACATGTCATTGTAATTTTAAATATAGTTTTATTCACACTAATGCGGTATAAAGATAGGGTTGAAAAAGGATCTGACATTTTATATTCATAATATTTTTTTTTTGAGAAAATATTTCTCCATACTATCTACCTCTTACACCACATAATATTGTTTACAAATTATAAATATTATTATCCATAAATTTAAATATACTTATAAATTATGGATAATATTATTTATATTCTAAGTGGTATGAAATAATGGTATAAAAATATTAAAACCTTTTTTTCCTTTCATAATTAGCTCCCTCGGGCCTTGACACAGAAAATACAAACCAACATTTGTGGGGACAACTGAAAAAGATAAGTTGACTTGAACTCTTTCTTCACCGTGATGTGCTCCATTGTTAACTGTTGGGTGCACGTGAGCTTGCTAGACACGTATAGAAGACTACTTCTAGAAGTAGGAAACTTGTGTTCTATTAGAAACAGAACAAGTGAGGTGGCATTATTGACTTATATAAAGAAATCATTAAGTGAGGAGGTTAAGTAAGACCCTATTACAACTGGAAGTGTATTATAGTGTGTTAGTAGGAAGTTGTGTTCTATATAGAAATAGAACAACTCAGTAGGTTAAAGTATTGCTATATAAGCAATATGTGTGGTTCAAAAAGTGGTGTTCATCAAGTGAAAAAGGTGCCGCAAGCAAGGTGTGCCACAATTGAGAATTGTGAAGAAACAGTGAATGCGTGTGAGAGTAAAGAAAAATTAGGAGATTTTTCTTAAGCCGTGAGACCTACAAAAAAGAGATTTTGGGTTTCTTCTAGACAATTTATTGAGTGTTAATTCCCTGTAGAGATTATTATTGTATTTGGTGAGAATCTCAAATTATACATAAAACTTGAGAAGAACTATTGTAATTTAATTTTATAATAATGGATTTATTCGGAGTTTGTCCCATGGTTTTTCCCTTCAAGTACAAAGGGTTTTCGAAGTAAATTATTGTGTTTTGTATTTGTTATTTATTTTCACATCCCACAAATTTTAAGAATAAGGTTTAAATCCCAACATTAACCTATAGATAACACCCACTTTGCTACAAATAATCTAGTATTGAATTCCAAATGGTGATGGAATATGAAAGTCTTATTACACGTTTACCAAAAATCAAAGAAGAAAGTGCCTTACACTTTTGTCAAGTCTTAGAGAACTCTCCATGAAATAGGCAAAAGCCATTTTTAGCTTAAAAATAACTAATACGTCCCAAAAAATAAGCCTCACGGATTGGGTACACATTAGCCAAATAAGCCTTTTGCTATAATGATTTTTTATTTTTACAGAACATCGTTAGCCAATTATATATTTTATTTTTTTCTTTTGTTATACCTCATTTGTTTATTCTCTTCTCACTCTCTCTAAAGTAGGTTGCCCTCTCTCTGAAACAGCTCTCCCTTTATCTCTCACGCTTGGATCAACCTATTACTCTAATGTCGTCGACATATGGGATGCATCTTTGCCAAGAAATAGAAAAGAGAAATAAATAATTTCAAAAGAATAGAGAGACGATTATGGGTCTAAGAGAAATAAAAGAAGTGGATTTGTATTACGCTTTGTGGTGCTATTGTATCTTGGAAATCTTCTAAACTAATGTGCATTGCTAGGTCCATAATGGAATTAAAATCACTTTAGATAAAGCAGGAGAAGAAACATAATGGCTTTGTCATTTCTTAGAAGACATGCTAGTGGACAAAATTTGTGCCTTCAATTTGTATACATTGTGATAGCCAATCAGCAATTGGTAGGGAACAAAGTCATATGTACAATGGTAAGTCTTAACATTTTCGTCGTAGGCACAATACCATTAAAGAAGTTACTCTCAAATGAAATTATCTCATTGACTTCATAAAGTCAAAAGATAATATAGCGCATCTGTTAGGCAAAGGTTTGAGTGGAAAGCAAGTAAAGTGCTTATGAAGGGGAATGAATTTAAAGCCAATAATATAAGTCTCATGATGGCAACCTTACCTAGCTGATTGGATATCCTAAAATCTAGATTCAAAGGAACAACTGAATTATGTTAAACTTAGTAGTATCACTATAGAGACAACATCTCTTATCCATTTCTATGATGAAATAGTGATGCATGTAAAAGTTTAGGAGAAGCTATGCTTTTAATAATTCTTATACCTTAGAAATCTATGTGGGGTAAAGCATGATACGCTTATCTCCTATGTGAGTGTGAAATGTGGCCGCTTCTATGAGAATTTTAAGGCATAATTCTCTAAAACACTCTTGAAACCAAGAAAGTGTTAAGGACCAATATGAACACAATAATGAGAATTAACTACCAAAAAAAAGGAGTTGTGCGGATTCTATTGTCTTGGTATACACAAACGACTAAACGGTTCAAAACATCATGTTCATTGGCAATCCAAATATATCTGATAGTCTTTCACAAAGGAAGGTTCAAAACCAAAAGCTACCTCTCTCGATACAACTTTTCACTCTACTGTATGTGTGTTTGCATTTTCATTTGCATTGGTGTTTAATTCAATTTCCATTTATGTGGGTGATTGTTGGAAAAATAGTCTTATACCAAGTGTAGGTGGATAACTTTGAGCCAAAATAAAATTGAGACCCACATGTCCTTTGTGGTAGGTTTGGGTTGGCACATGTTTTCCTTCGTAAGGAGAATGACAACATATGATCACTTACTCAAAACCATAGAGTAGTGAATATGAAATTGATTCCTAAAGTGTACTTGAACATGAGTTAAAGTAGTGAATAATTCTTGTGTTTGTCCACATAGGAAAGAATTTAGATATTAATTATTTTTTGTATTTACAGTGTTAGTTATTTATTAGAATAGTATGTCTATTCATTTTGCACTGGTTCGGTATTGATACGTATAAGTTTATAAATATGAGTCTCTCATTTGGTTTTTAGTAACTTTTCCATACAACTTTTTGTACACATCTTGCATACATAAGCAGAGAGAGAGAGAAACATAGTTTTGTTTGTTCTGTATGCAGATTGCTTTTGCTTCTTCTGCATGCAATGATTATTTTATCCTAGGAGATAGACATCCAAGAGACTCAAAACACTGTTGTGAATGGCAAAATTTGTCTTAAGGAGATGGTGTCAAACACTAGACTTAATCAATTCATTTTCTGCATTTATTATGAGTTTTATTGTTTATGACATTGATAGATTTACACTTCTCAGTTTCGTTCTTTATTTATAGAATTACACGATATATACCCAGCATAAAATACATAAAATTGTCAGAAAAGGAAAATTTAAGAAAATTAGATAAACTAATACTATGTACCCTAGGAAAACGTCCCAAAACTATGATCTTATTCCAAATTTTAATATTAAAATTAAAAAAAAAATACATAAATAGCAAATTTGATAAAACAGAGGCTTGAAAGAAGGAATTTGACCGAAAGTCAGGCGGTGTAGGTCATGGTTGTAAGGCGGTGAGTTTTAACGCTCAATTTGATTTCCTTGAGGTCACTAATTCTACTTATTTCTACTAGTAATTTTTACTTTTCAAACTTGCGATTTGACTTAAGATGATTGCTTTGAGCTATCTTGAACACACTTGTCATCTTTCCAGAGTTAGAGAAAGGCTCATGTGTGGGTCAGTGCCATAGGTGTCCTCTTCTCCATGAAAAGTGGAATAGTTGTCCTCTTCTCCATGAAAAGTGGAATAGTTGTGCTCTTCTTCATGACAAGTTGGTTTCCATTGCTCTACAAGAGGACTTAAGATGCTGATTGCATGCCCTATATCTAGTCTCTGGTTTGGCTCTCGAGTTGTGCAATATCCTGCCAGCTCAACCACTTTGTATATGCTCTCCATGGTGTCCTCATCAGGGTTAAGAGTTTGGTCAATAGCGTTTGGGATGTTCTCCTTGTTGATTAGGATCTGACAGAATCATGTGACCAGATGAGACCTCTTGTCTAACATAGTATCATCTAGTGCTTTTCTACTAGTAATCAGCTCCATCAAAACCACTCCAAATGCATACACATCCTCTTTGGTTGTCACCCTTCCAGTAGTTGTTAATAAGGAAAGAAACTAATCAAGCTAACTGGTAAGGGAGGGAGGTCGTGCTTGGTTGGTTTGTTGAAGTGTAGTGATGATGGAGACGAACTGATCACATATAATACTTAAAAGTCTTTTTGAGCGCGCTGTTATTGAATACCATTTGATTCCCTCTTTAAGCCTACAGAGTTTTACCATTTGATTCACCCTTTCAAGTCTATAGAGTTGTCCCTTATCGTTTTTTATAAAATAAAATAAAAGTCTACAGAGTTGTCCAAGGTGGGGACTTATAGAAGGAAAATTGCACACTAACGCTGTTTAACTAAGAGACTATATATTTAAAGATATTCCTCCCCATTATCTATCTTTTACAGTTTTACGCTGTGAATAATATTATCCATAAATTATAGATATTTTTATCTATAAATTTGAACATGCTTACAAATTGTGGACGATATCATTTACATTTTAAGTGGTATAAAATAATAATGTGAAAATATCAATACTATTATTATTATTTTTCTTTACCTTCAGCACCGTGAGAAAATACAAACCAACCGTGGTCGGGACGACTGAAAAAGATATGTTGACTTGAACTCTTTCTTCACCGTGATAGGCTCATTGTTGGCCTACAGATAACGTCCAGTTGGCTACAAATAATTTAGTGTTGAATTCCAAAAGGTGATGGAATATGAAAGTCTTATTAAACATTTACCAAAAATCAAAGAAGAAAGTGCCTTACACTTTTGTCAAGTGGTAATAGCCATTTTAGCTTAATTTGACTAATAAGTCCCAAAAATAAACCCCATGAATTGGGTACACATCATCCAAATAAGTTTTTTGCTACAGTATTTCTCTGTCATGATCCATGCTCTTTTGGCCCTCTAATGCCTTTACTTAACTATACTTGTTTTAGCCAATGAGCTCAAACTCGAATGCCAATACTCTTCATCTAAGAATGTAGTGAAGGGTGGAGTTGTTTGTTTAAGATCGAATCGAAGATGCGTGTACAACTTATCAATCAGAAAGGGAAAAAAGGAAAGGAAAAAAAAAAAAAAAGGGTTAGTGATTCCGATTTATCCATCAATCTTGTCCACTACTAGTGAACTTGCTGTTTTAATTTCTTGCAAAAATATAATGTCCCTTTTTTTTTATCTTATGTTTCTACTCATCCATCACACACTGCATCACTGAAGCTAAGCCCCTTCCCTCCCCCCTCCCCCAATTGTTTGGGACATCACTAAGTCTAGACTGTCTAGTATGTAAGCAGATCTTTCTAAATTGTCTAACATATATATTGCTCACCATTTTATGGTGTTTCAAAAGTACTCCATTGATCAGAACCCCAAGGAGTTGGCTTAATGGTTTCTAAGGTCTCATGAGATTTATGAAGTTCTTTTGGGTTCGAAACCTCTATTCAACATCTTGGAGCCACTTTCAAGGGATTCCTCATAATATCCAGTTTATATGAGACGGGGGACTATACATACTCGAGGGAATAATACTAAGGGATTTGAAGAACTCTAGAAACACTCGTTCTAAAAGGAAAAAAGAAAAAAGAAAGAAGAATTAATCTATCAATTAGGCACAGTATCTATATATATGACTATGCATAATCTTTTTAAATGTCCGTGGGATGACCCAGTTATTTCTAGTGCTCAGCATCATATTGCACCTATGCTGACCTTTAGAACATGCTTATTTATTGTCTAACATCTTGGTTTTTTTATTTCTTTCACTGGATGGAATTGTCTTGGGCCATATTCAGCTGAGGCATTGGTTAACTTACTCAGCCTTACCTGATATTGAAATATAGTGGATTAGATAAGGCATTGTTTTATTCAAAGATAAAAAGAAGAAGAAGATAAGACATTGTTTTACAGTTATAATTACTGGTACTAAATTGCTCATTAAAGTTCTCTAATGAACATTGACAATGTTATAATAATTGTTATCTCTTCATCCATATCCTTTCAGAGAACTTATGCGCTTCCACACAATGAAAATGGAGGAAATAAATAAACTTATAAGAGAGTTGTGGTAGCAAACTTATAGAGGACAAGATATAGGTTATGTAAGTATCCATTCGGATTCTGAAGGTGCTGGGACTCGCTCTTACAGCTACAAGGTATGTAAATATTTTATTTTGATAGTTTTGCCATAAAGCTCTAGCTCAAATGCACCTCCTTTCCTAGTAAGAGAAAGATGGAGGCTGATTTCGTGGGTTATAGATCCACCGTGTGTGTAAGCATAACTTGCAGAACATTCTGTTCTTCATCAATTTATTTTCTATTGTTTCTGTTGCATTTTTTTTTTCATACAGGTTGTCATGCAGACTGGTGATGCAGAGTTAGAAATGAGGGGAAGGTGTAGTGATGGGCAGAAAATGAGTGAACATTGAACGCCTACTTTGTATACTACCTCTTTCTTTTATAAGGAATCGGAAACTAATTGTTTAGTTCAGGTCCTTGCTTCCCTGATCATACGGTTGGCATTAGCTGAGACTTTCCGTCACAACTGTGGTATACTAGCACTAGATGAACCGACCACAAACTTGGATGGCCCAAATGCCGAGAGTCTAGCTGCTGCTCTTCTGAGGTATGAACATGTTTAATCTTCACTTAAGAATCCATTACAGGATGAAGGACTGCATTTACCCATCTTCTGTTCTTTTTCTGCAGAATTATGGAGGACAGGAAGGGCCAGGAAAATTTTCAGCTGATAGACTGATAGTGATTACTCATGATGAGCGTTTTGCTCAACTAATCAGTCAACGACAGCATGCAAGAAAGATATTATCGGGTTGCAAAGGGTGACCGGTAATACCATAATCTTTCTTGATCTGATTTTACTTCTATTTTTTTTTTTTGCTTGGCTTAATTTCATTTATTCACTCCCATTCTCCTTTTCAGTCAACACAGTATATAATTGAAGCCCAGGAGATATTCGATTGAGGTTTCTCCAAATGAGTCTTATGCAGAGTGTCATTTATTGGGATGTAGCTGCATATTTCAGGTTCTCTAAAGAATGAACACAATCCTAGAATTATTTGTTGTATGTAAGCTCGCATAGTAAAAAAATTAGTTATCATGCAAGATGTGATGCGAACCTACAAAAGGCTACATTATACAAAGAGATTTTGGCTGCAAGCCTACTTTGTTTTTGGATTAATTGGAAATCATGATGATGATATGTTCAACATCACTTGTTATCTTTCCAAAGTTAGAGAAAGGTTCATGTGTGAGTCAATACCATAGATGTCCTCTTCTCCATGAAAAGTGGAATAGGTGTGCTCTTCTTCATGACAAGTTGGTTTCCATTGCTCTACAAGAGGACTTAAGATGTTGACTACATGCCCCATATCTGGTCTTTGGTATGGCTTGCGAGTAGTGCAATCTCCTGCAAGCTCAACCACTTTGTATATGCTTTCCATGGTCTCCTTGTCGGGGTTAAGAGTTTGGTCAATAGCATTCGGGATGTTCTCCTTATTGATTAGGATCTGGCAAAACCATGTGACCAAATGAGACCTCTCATCTGATATAGTATCATCTAGTGCTTTTCTACCCGTAATCAGCTCCATCAAAACCACTCCAAATGCATACACATCCACTTTGGTTGTCACTCTTCCAGTAGCTGTTAACAAGGAAAGAAACTTATCAAGCTGACTTGCAATGGTCCAATATAAGTGGCAAAACACATAAGAAGAAAAAAAAGGTATTGTGGGCTCTTTAGGGTATGTTTGGGATGGGGGGAGATGGAGGGAAACGAGAAGGTTAATGGAAGATACTAAGTTCTAATATATTCTAACCATTTTCTCAAGATCCTTTACAACACTTGGAGTATCTATCTCAAGCAAGTTCAACTAGTGACATCATAATTCACAATGAACATTAGTGTCAATATATGACTAGATGGGCTCATAAACTCCATATGACACAAGCAAATGAAAAGAATTAAGCAAGAATTAACCCATAAACTCCATGACACAAGCAAATGAAAAGAATTAAGCAAAAATAAAATAAGACTCATGTAGTAAAAAATTGTAGGACTGGTCAAATAAAATATAGAATATAGAATTCACAACAAGAGAAAATTGGAGAGCATGTACAAATGGATTTGAGCGTGTGGTAAGCAATGTGTTTCAAGGATAGAGGTCTGTGCAATACCTTTTTAGACGGTCGAAATTGAAAGTTACTTTTTAAACTTTCATCTCAACAGTTCGATCAAAAAATAATATTTTTTATAAAAATATTTGATCGAACGATGACTAAGATGAAAAGTTCAAAATTCAACTTTCAATCTTAATCGTCCAAAAGGTATTACATGGTGCAATACCCGATCTCAATCCATGTTTTGAAGAGTTCAAGTGTACTATTTAAGGACCCATGAAATTCCTAACCTTTATTTCAGTTCCTCAAACTTAGGACTTATAGGTTATTCAAAACTAACTTTTCATTTTGGTCGATCAATAAAGAAGTAAATTTTTAAATATTTTTTAATATATTTGAATCGAGAACTATGATGAAAAGTTGCAACTTTTCATCTAGTCCATTGAAAAGTATTGTTTGTGGGATACAAAAAGTATTTCACTCGATCTCGATCCACTGCTCCCTTATCACATGGTATCCCCACTCACAAAAAGAGGAACACTTCAACTATATGTTTGACTATTTCAACCCTAGAAAGCCAATTATGACCAAACATGCAAATCCCATAATATTTTTTCCTTTCTTTTTTTAATCAATAAAATGCAAATCCCATTATCCCTAAAAAGTAATACTACAACCACAACGATTTTACAACATTTTCACAAAATTGATCTAGGTGACTAGATAGTATCAGTTTTCACATGTATCTACTACTAATATCATTTTATTGTCTACCATTTGCTATTTGCTATCTAACCAATGTTGTGAATTTATAACATGCACTTTATTAATCGCTAAATATCCTAATAATATTATACACCAACAACTCCATATCTCTGAAAAGAGTCATGTTTTCACCCAAAATACAGTGCATTGGAACGGACATTAGGCGACACATGTCCCAAATAGAAAGAAGCCATACTCCACCGAAAAAAGGTAACTTCAACTGCATGTTTAACCAAGACAAAGCCAATCAACAGCATGTTTAACTAAGACAAAGTCAATCATGCAATTTCGATTAATAATGTCTTAATAATTAATTTTATCAATAATTTAGTAAATAATATACAACATTGCATTATTTTAAGTAAAATAATTTTCTTTAATCCTTGCAAATTGAGTACTATTTGACCAAAATATTAACTAAGAAAAGATCATATGTTTATATATTTATTTATCTCTTTATTAATTATATCACCCAAAAGAATAAAAAAGCAAAAGACATAACATAAAAATCATGAGGGTTTAGTTATCGGGTCATGATTTGTGCACATACCCATTGCACATTTAATACACACTTTCATAAATTTTGGACAATGTAAAAAAAAATTTGGACAAGTACACATTATGTATGCAATAGAGATGTGTACAAATCATTTCGGTTAGTTACCTGCATATTCCGGAGCAAAATAGCCAAATGTCCCAGCCAACTGGGTCTCTATAGAGTATTTCCCATCAGGCACATTTTTAACAAGACCAAAATCCGCAACCTTGGCCCTCATATCATTTTCAAGAAGTATGTTGGAAGGTTTTAAATCTCTATGAATGAAACTCTGTTGAGCTAAACTGTGCAGATATTCCACTCCGCGTGCCACATCCAATGCTATTGTAATCCTTTCCTTCCAAGTAAGAGGAGAACAACCATTCTCACTCCAATGGAACAAATGTTGTGTCAACGTTCCTTGTGGCATATACTCAAACACCAAAAGCCTCTCGTTGTCATTGATACAGTATCCCAAAAGAGCAACCAAACGTCTATGCCTCACTTTAGTAAGAACTTCAATCTCCGCCTGAAATTGTTTCATTCCTTTGCTACTCACTGCCCCAGATTTCATCCTCTTCACAGCAATCTTAGTCCCATCACTCAATTCTCCTTTGTATACAACTCCAAATCCTCCCCTTCCCAAAATGTTGTCTTCACTGAAATTGTTGGTCACCTGTCTTAGAACTTGGATCGAAATCACAACATTCGATCCACCAATATTTTTGACAACTTCCTTCCCATTTTCCACACTTCCAAACTTCCTATACCTCCTACGAAGATAACATATAATCAAGATAAACAACACAACCACAGTAATAATTATACCAGCGATCATAACAGGCGAGACCGAAGGACTTCCTCCACTCGGAGTATTTGTCCCAAGCAAAGGATTACCGATCGTGGATAGCATCACAGTTGATGCAAATTTGGGTATCGACCCAGTAAGGTTATTGTTCGAAACATCGATAAGCTGAAGGGTAGTCAAATCGGCTAAGGAGTCCGGAATGGAACCTGTCAAATTGTTATCACTCAGATACACCCTCCTCAAGCTTTTGCAGTTGGACAAGTCTGGAATAAGACCCGTGAACTGGTTCTTGTTTAGGCACGCCACGGACAACTGGGTCATCAACGACAACACGTCAATATTACCCCACAAGCCGTTTAGCTGGTTTTCGAGCCAGAGGTACTTAATCCTGGATCCTCCGAATGATTTAGGCAAAGGGCCAGTGAGATTGTTGGAATAAAGGTGGAGTCCCCGCAGACTTGGGAAGGAATCGAAGAAATCTGGCAAGGACCCAATAATGTTAGCATTGCTGGCATAGAGGGTGACAAGGCTAGTCGCATGAGTCAACTCGGTGGGGATGGTCCAGGATGCAAGATCGGAATTCAGGGTCAAGGATTGCAAGCTGGTGAGTCCTTGGAAGAAGCCGTTTGGGATGGAGGTGAAATTGTTGTTGTCAAGGTAGAGTTGTTGGAGGGAAGTGAGGTTGGCAAGGGAGGGGATAGGCCCAGAGAAAGAGTTGCGTCGGAGAGAAAGATAGGTGAGTTGGGTGAGAGTGCCAAGATCAGATGGAAGAGTGCCTGAGAGAGACTGATAAGCTAAATTGATGGAGGTGACACGGAGCGTTGAGTCGCAGCCAACGTTGTTCCAATTACAGCAGTTTGTGGTCTTGGACCAGCCCCTCGGGGCAGGGCTTAGGACGGCGAGAAGCTTGGACATGACTGTGGCGTCATCGGCGGACGTGAACGACGAAAGAGTCAGGAAGGAGAAAATAATGACGGTAGAGAGACAAAGTGAGGTTCTAAGATTACCCATTTTGAGAGAGATTTTTTGTACAGACATGGAACGAGGAAATGGGGAACGAAGTTGTGGTTCTTGATTTTTTCCGTCTCTATATATATGAATGGTGTCACAAGAAGACTTAGCACCGTCAAACACTTCAAGAAGTTTCAAGGTTCAGCTCAAAAGAATTATTATTGGTACTTTCTAAGAACAAAATCAGACATTGTTTTATTCACACCAACGCTTTAATTAACGATAGAGCTGAAAAGGATCTGATTTTTTTTATTCACAGAAATTTTTTTTTCCCTTGTCGGTAGAGCATATACAACCAACAGTGGCCTGCCAATACCGAGCTACATGGGTATGTAAGTTAATGAAACTATGAAGGTGAGTCAGATACTCAAATAGTGATAGTAATATAATATCTTTGGTCAATGGATCTAATGAAACTATGAAAGCCTTTTTATTATTATTATTAATAACGTGTGGCTTAGGATTCACTAATTCATAAAGTGGAAGTGTAGTATGGAACTATTTGTTTATTGCTTTAGGAAAACTGTGAACTTGAAGTGAAATAGATATGCACTTAAAGTGAAATAGGTATAGAACAGTGGAATAGGCAGTAAACTGTGTTTTTGTGTCGGCTTTTTTTAATTAGCAACATTAATAATTTTTAGTTAAAATACGATTAGATATATAATAAGATAATTAATAAAAACTTTTATTTGATTGGTAGATCATGAGAAAATCAACTTTTATTTGATTTTTAGAACAAAAAAATCAATATATAGTCTACCCACTTGTTTTAGAGTGATTCTACTTGTTCTTACTCTTCCCGTTTTTATTGCAACTACGGATGAATATTGTCAAATCTAGGCTTTGCAACAAAATTGAAGATAATTTTCTAATGGTCTCTTTTATTGTGTACATTGAAAAAGACATCGTTGCAAAATTTAGTATAGATTCAATCATAGCTAATTTTCGAGACTTAAAAACATGTCGATTTTCATTAGGATAAAATGAGTGGGTTGAGATGTATTAAGAAATGCTTATTATGTAGCTTTTTTTGTTGGTATTTTTATAATATTGAATGAGTGTTAGTTTGGATTTTCTTAAACTTTGTTTTTGGTTTATGCTTTGGCCCTTTTCAAGTTCAAATCCTAGTTATGTCATGTTGTTAATTTTCTGTCATCAGGGTACAAAGCAATGCTCCCATTGGACCTAATAATTGCATAATACAATGCTAAGACTGTGAATGTTAACTACAACTGTACTGTAAAGCTAGACTATTACAAATAAATTATTAAATAAAAAAAAACTTGAATGTTGGTTCAAGAATGCTAATGTCAATCTTGTGTGAGTGAATTATTACTCTATTTTTGTGATACTGATACATAACTTGAATACATGGTTTTATTTAACTATAGAGAAAGAATTTTCCTTGCATTATGTTATGCTGGAAAAGAAAAAAGAAATGCCTTGTAGATTAATGCATTTAAGTTCTTTCCCCTGTTGCGTAACAACCACGAAATAATGTGCAGGCACATCATTTGGTATTTGGTTCCTTAAAAAACAACAACAACAAAAAAAAAAAAAAAAGAGTTCACTATGAAAGAAGAGAAGGAAATTAGGTCTAGATAGACATACAACATTATTTCAGTTGTTGATATTTTGTTAATATTATATGGATTCTACTTTGGATTTTTCATGAAAAAATTTTGGTTGATACACCGTCCTGCTAATGTAAAATCCTGATTACGTCCTTACCAGCCATACATGACAACTGAAAAAGATATGTTGGCTTGAACTCTTTCTTCACCGTTTGATAGGAAATTATAGAGTAGTCTGGGAGTACAAGGTTAGCATGCTGACCTTGTACTCCGGACCTATAGAAACAAAACATGTAGCAAAAATTCAAACATCAATTAAAAGAATGAACGAGATACCACCATTCAAAAAGTTTTTGCAAGGCATAATCTAGGGTCTCTTCCAAATATCCCCTTCAGCAATGAAGTTGCTTTGAGCCTCATAAATCGAATAAAATCAAGGTTGATGGATCTTGAGAAGGATATGCATGATAAAAAGGTGATTTTTTTTTACTAGTTGTATCTTCCTTCATAGAAATATACATATATGTGTTATCAACATTTTGTTGTTAAATTAGACTATCAGAGATGAAAATAATTTTAATTGAACTTAGAAAATGGATTTATCTGTTTTGAAATCCAAAACATACAAGCTTTCTTGCAACTATTCTAAGAAGCATTGACTGCAAGGAATGCCTTTATAGATATCAAATGAAAATGAACTTAAGATAGCATGGGACCACTACATGGAAGCAAATGACTGTTGGAAAAGGGAAAAGCTTGGGTCCAGTGCACAGGAGCATTGGACCCGTTGAGATGTTGCCACGTGTCTAGTTTTGTACAGTTTTTACACGTGGCAACATCTCAACGAATCCAGTGCTCCTGTGCACTGGACCCAAGCCGTTCCCTTTGGAAAAACATTGAGGCTCAAAAGCAGGCTAAATTAGAGATCAAGGTTTGTTCTTACAAATTGAATGTTTCATAAGTTCTCCAATTGGCAAGTCCTTCATGTTACATTTAGCTTTATTTTATTGGCTTAAATGCACTGTTGGTTCCTAAAATTTACTCAATGAGCGCTATTGGTCCTTAAAGTTTGAAATGAGTTCTATTGGTCTCTGAAGTTTAAAAAATGATTGCTATTGGTCTCTCCATCTAACTCTGTTAGTTATTTGCCTACGTGACTAATGGGCACATGATATGTTGTTTTTTAATATTACGTGGCATGATAAAAAAAAAAAATTGACACCTACAGTATACAAATTACTAAAATGTGAAAAATCCTTCAGATACACATAACTTTTACCAAAGTAATTCTTTAAATCCCTTCCATAACGAATAAAAATTATATGACCTATTTTTCAAAAATAATCCAAATAATCTGTAATTTACCATTGGCTAGTCTCAAATAAATCAAAAATCTTAATGAGTCTCCAAAAGTATAACAAAAGAAAATCCATGATTTCAAGGTTCACATAAATCACTAAACTCTAACAGCCATATAATTCTGTACCTCAAGATTAAATAATGTCTCCATTCTCTTGTAAGCTCAAAAATGTTTCATGATATATCTATATATATTTTCTATAACACAATTTGTAACTAGGTGATATCCAAAGTCTCCTTACATATTTCACTTAAGCACTAATATGGTGTCCATGCCATAGAATACCTCAATCATAGAAATTATCTTTTGCAATTAAACCAAATTTAGATCACCTCTAACTTCTAGATAGTCAAATACGATAATACTTAGGCTTAACTCTTTAAACAAATCGAGTTCCTCACAATATAGAATTATAGTCTCTAAGTGTTGATTGGCTAGAAAGGACAATGTCCACTGTGTCACCTTTATGAACAGAAAACTTTTTAGATTACTAAATAAAACAACCCAAATTTTCACCTTACTAGAAAGTAAGCCTAATAACCTCAATCTTTTAATACCATATAACTTCATAAGTTCTAATAATTTTCCACTATAAGATACAAAGTGTTACAATTGAATACACTAATATACCTAAAGTTTTGAGAAGGAAAATATTATCAACTGTCCTTTATCAATATCTAATTAAAGTCGAATGCTAAAAACTCAAGAATAATCTCTAACATTGCTTTGTTGATTTTTATGTTCCTGAATCACAATTTAAGTTTTTCAATACCTCTCATTTTGATAGCATCACTCCTATGCCTCAAATCAAAATTATTCTCATTTTAGAGTTGATAAGACTACACCATTGTAAAGCCAACATCAAAGCAACCTAATTATACTCAATAAGATCGATCCACTAATGGAAGGTATAATTCACATAAGATTTATATCAGAGACAACAATTACTATTTGAAAAACATACCTTCATAAATTTTTTTTTTTCCTCAAAGTACTTGTATATAGAATTTTCCAAAGAGACCTTAAGTATCAAACTATGCACTACCTTAATATCACTCTTATAGATTTCCCCTATAACACATAATCATAATATGGGACTAAAAGGAATTTTAGAATCTATCCTTTAGGTACTATAGTCTAACACAAAGATGTTTTCAATTAACTCATTAAGCCAATTTAGCCCTTCATAATTCCACCTTCAAATATCAACTTATAATTCCCACTTGTATAAGCTTTGAAGAAACAATGACTACATAAAAGTGTCAAACTTTGAAAATTTCCAACAGATTACTCTAGGCTTAGCTAGGTAAAAGAATCAAAAACTTTAGAATGACTGAAATCTTTCAATAACCAAATCACACCTGTAATATCAAAATTTGAAACCTTAACCTTTGAAAAGTTCCATCATATAACTACTGTGAATTACTGGAAAATAGTAAGTTTGTTAATTAAAGCTGTCCAAAAAAAATTATTTAAATTATCGGAAAGTTGGTCCAATATCCCAAGGAACGTACTTACTACCCCTTATAATTAAACCTATATTATCTACATGTCAAACCTTTTGCATCCTACAAAAAAACCTATAACATCACAAGACTCATTATTTTGAAAAGATTCAATCCACCAAGTTCATATCACCTCAAATCAAGGAATCACATTGTAATAACACAATATTAACCTTTAGAAGTTCATACGGGTTCTAACTCCATAGTTACTAATGTCATTGGGAATGTCCATAAGTCTCGTGTTATTTGGTGGCATCTTAACCCATGTTCAATATAAGATAATACTAAGATGTTACAAATTCCAATTCTATCAAAACTATAAGATACTCAAACTTCTGCTAGCACAAAATGTAACCCCAAAATGTTAAATGTCTGTCTCACGTTATAAATTATCTGTCAATACCTACAAATCAAACCCAACAATAATAATGATCCAACTCAATGAAAATCAAACCTTAACACAGAAATCCACCACTTTTCAAAATCTATTGCTTATAAGAACCCACAAAATTTACATTTGAAATTTATTTTTAACAGAACAATAACCCTTAAATAATTTTTCTTTCTCATACTACGAATTTTCTCATTTCCACAAAAATCAAAACTAACCATAAGGTCTTTTGAATTATAACCTGAACCACATAGAGTCTATGTAATCACTACCCAAACTCCATTAAGACTATAGAATCATAAACTAAATTCCACAAAGTTTACAAATCAAAACCTAACTCCATAAGGTCTACAAAATCATAATCTGACTCGACAAAGTTTACAAAATCATAACCTGAACTTCATAAATTCTTTAGAATCATAACCTGAGTTTTATAAAATCTACAGAATCATAACCTAAGCTCTGATACCACTTTATTGTAATGCCTCGAACCCAAAGCATGAGCTCGACACGTGACAACGGCCGCACACCCATAAGCTTTGCCTTACAAGTGTGCCAGGCCTCACTAACAAATTACAATACTAGCACCAAATGAAATTAAAATCTCCAAAATAATCCACTAATCAAGGATGTATCAAATAATTAAATTACATAACATCACTAATCCAAAATTTTCTTAAACAAAGGTCTCTCACAAATCACAAAAATAGCAATCTTGATACGCTTGATAATCTTGTCTAACTTTCTTCCCACACTACTCCCTTGCAACGTTTGCACTAACTAATCCTCAGAATCTGAAATGGGGAAATAAATGGGGGGTGAGCTGGGAGGCCCAGTAAATAACCAATATCCTTATCCAGTCGGATCAAACACACATTTGTTAAAAACAGATATACATAGGTAATACAAAATTCTCAAATGATTGTTTTGATAAAGCATTTGGTTTAGTTCACAAAATAAAATATATTATTTTATTTGCAAACAGTAAATTCAACATATTCAGAAATAAATACAGATACACATATAGTTTCAAATACAGATATAGATTCAAATACATATTCAGATTCAAATACAAATTCAAATTCAGATTCAGATTCGGATACAGATATAGATATAATACATATACTAAACAGTCTTGGTGACTACGGCCACATTATCCTTGTGACAAGACCCAAAAACCACACATAGGTCGGTGGCAAACCCCAGAATGAAACTAGTTTCGGTACCAACGTATAATCCCCATTGGCGGGGCCCAGAACATAGTCAGACTGAGAGTTTTCAAATATCAAAACGCATTTAAAATATATTTGAATTCCAAAACATAGTGATTTTCAAACCTTATTCAAATTATGTACAAAAACAAATCAGTTTAACAAATAAACTGTATAAAGATTCTTATAACATATAATCACATGTTTGATCGGAATTTTTGAAGTAAACAATACTTTACAAATACAATTATTTTTCTGATATTTTGAAACAAAGTTGATTTTGGCATAATAGAATAATAAACTATAATAATAAGTTTACAAATAGGAATATTTAATATATAAAATTGAGAAAATACTAGTTAAGGATAAAGGTTACTTACCTCTAGCAAGTAAAAGATAATGTAATCCTTCTTATCTTCTATTTTCAAATCTCACAAATCAGATGCTAATCAATTATACAATAACCAAAATACATTAATTGATATAAACAATGCTATTTACTTAGCAACTAATTTATTCACTGGACTGCCTACTATTGGCGTAAATCCTTCTCCATGCTTTCACGTCAATAGCTATAGCCATGACAAGTTTTATTATTTTTATTTATTTTCTTTCTTTTCTTTCTTTTTCTTTGACTGTATGTACAATAGTATTTAACCCATACTTCACGTTAAAGACTAGGACTTGTTTATCTTTTATATATTTTCTTTTTGTTTCTTTTTCTTTTTCTTCACGTCAATGGACTAGGCTACCTTTTATTTCTTTTTCTTTTACTGCTACATGTACAGTGGCCATCAATCTCTATCACGTCAAACCTATACTCATGCCTAGTCTAGGAAATCAAACAGTAAATATAGATATGGTATTCATAGTTCCTATGCAGCAATTCTACTACGTATTGCTCCTAAATTTGGTTGATTCAGACAATGATATTCATCAATAGTAATTAAATCTAAAAGAAAAGTTTTATATGCTCTTACCTTAAAGAATTCTCCAATTTATCTTTTCTTGAAATCCTTCAAATCTTGCCGTCAAAGAGTGTCTATAGGTATTGAATAAAGTTTATAGCTCTATTTATACCCTAATATTGCTAGGGTTAGGGCTTATATTATTTCTAGAAACTCCTTAAAATAATAAATTATTTACTATTTACCCCACTCTTAAAATTGATTAGATTACCCACCTAAAGCAAGCTCTTTTTTTATTATTTATTTATTTATTTATTTATTATTTATTTTTATCCTTTGGGACCGGGTATTACACTAACACAAGTGGGTCGGGTCAGCCATGGTTTTTTTGTTTGTTGCTTTGGTGTCAATTTTTATTGTGTCACATAATATTAAAAAAAAGGACATCTCATCTCTCTGTTAGTTACAGAGGCAAATAACTAACTGAGCTAGATGGTGGAATCGATAGCGATCGTTTTTTAGATTTCAAGGACCAATAAACCTTATTTCAATCTTCACAAATAGGCAACAATGCTCCTTTAGGAATTAACAGTACATTTAAGCTTATTTTATTTTAATATTATTATTTGTTATCCAAATATCAACCTAAGAGGGGGGGTGATTTTGGTTGAGGCAAACTTTTTTGATTTAAATGTGGAATTAAAAATTATCTTCAATTAGCAAAAATTGATTAAACAAATTTAAGGACACAATTCAATTACAATATAGATGTGATAGGAAATTAAGCACAAGTATATATAAGCAATTGAATAAGTAAAAGATAGAGATAGAGAAAATCAAACACAATGATTTTTATCGAGGTTCGGCTTCCCCGCCTACGTCCTCGCCTCAAGATCACTTCTTGAGGATTCCCAAATTCACTAATTTGACAATCTTCTTCCAGGTGAAGATCAAACCATTACAAATCTTCCTTACACGGTGAAGAGTAACCACCGAGTGAAAAATCATTTTAACTCCTTAGGATTTATACCAAAACCCTTACAAATCTTCCTTACACAGTAAAGAGTAACCACCGAGTGAAAAATCCTTTTAACTCCTTTGGATTTATACCAAAACCCTAACAAAATATTCACAAGTTTCAACAAAGGATTTGTTGTACAAAATAAGACTCTCTCAAAGAGTAGTTATACACAATATGCTCACTCTAATAGTATATCAAGGATTTGATCAATATGGCTCAAAAAGTATTTAGAGGAATTTGATTTTCAATCAAAGATTTTGAATGATATGAAAATATAAGCTTGAGAAAGGATGGATTGATGTAAAAGATATTTTCTTTTCTTTCTTTGATTTCTCTTGTATGCTCTCTTGTATGTTTCTCTTTTCTATTCTCTTTATATATAGTTCAATCAACTGACTAAAGGAAATTTGAATTTGAAAATTTTTGTTCGTTAGAAAACACAATCATGATTCTATATAATTTTAAATAATAAAGTGTCAATGTTAGAAGGTGGCTTTAACCGACAATTGAAAATGGCAATCAGCCTTTTGAATAATTAGCATGACTTTTTTTAAAATTCAAATAAACGGTGCCAATGTCAGAAGATGGCTTTAACCAACAATTGAAAATGGCAATCAGCCTTTTGAATAATTGGCGTGACTTTTTAAAATTCAAATGACATTTTCAAATAAACGGTGCCAATGCATGCCAACCTATATTCATTGCTTATTTGCACCTAACTTTGCTGCAAGTCTTTGGCAGAGCTTTGATTCTCCAACGAACACAGACTTAATTCAATCAATCAAACCATCTTTTTTTATTTTGAAATCTTTTGAAACACTTTTCTGCTTAAGAAATTTTTCAGCCGTAATTGATATGTTTGCGTTCACATTGCTGTGTTTGAATTTCAAAAATATCTAGCCATTAATTTTGACTTTGTCAATATTTTGAAAAACTTTTATGTTTCAGAAATTTTTCATCAATAATTGATTTCATGGTTGTCTTTAAATATCAATCTAGCCATTAATGTTGACTTTGTCAATATTTTGAAAAACTTTTATGTTTCAGAAATTTTTCATCCGTAATTGATTTCATGGTTGTCTTTAAATATCAATCTAGCCATTAATGTTGACTTTGTCAAAATTTTTGAAAATCAATTTAAGTTGGTTTTAAAGTTGAGCCTTAAAGATCAAATCTTAACAAACTTTACAAAACCTAACTCTTACTTCTCATATGTCTCGAAGCATGATCTTTGAGCTTGATTTCTTTGTCTTGAGACTTGATGACTTTGATCTTCAACAACTTGTCAACTTTGCATTTGCTTGATATTTGAATTAGCCATGTTGGTCCAATTAAATTAATAGTTAACATTATGCTTTAAAACATAAATCATTAGTTCATATGAAAATATCATTAATGAACAACTTAAAATCATGGTTATCATCAAAACTATATGAATGTTCTTGGATTAATTAGCCAATTAATAGGTATTGAAATCTTGAGGCTAACAAGAATAGTTCATATGAAAATATCATTAATCCTTGCAGACTGGCATCTTGAAACGCATAGAAGAGAAGGAAAATGAGCGTGATTCATTTGAACTTCAACTTTCAAACGTTAATCTTTCTCACATTGATGAAAAAGAAAACAAAATGGTGAGGGTGACCCTGCTCGCTATTCTTGTTTGGAATTCACAGCCTTAGTCTTAGTGAGCACATTATGCTCCAATCAAGTAATATTTCTCTTAATCGCACAGTGTATTGAGGTTGAGAGAAAACAAAACCAGCTTGCTGAAAGAGATTTTGATTCAAATATACGTCAAAAGCAACGTGAGCTATATAGCATAGAGCAAGAAATAAAGACTGTTGATCGAAATAAAGACATTATGGCTGTTGATTCTGAGGATAGAGTGAAACTGTCTCTCAAGAAGGCAGAGTTGGAGAATCACAAGAAGAAACACAAAAATATGTAAGTCAGATCTCTTTCCTTTTCTTTGCTTTAGTGTTTAGTTAGCCTTTATTGTTGTGATTTGAAGGCAATGGTGCTTCTTTTCTAATTTATTTACAGAATTGATGAGTACAAAGACAGAATTAGAGGAGTGCTGAAAGGGAGGCTTCCACTCGACAAGGA
>BKZX01028445.1:0-25196 GCA_014362285.1 Fagus crenata
TTCGGTGATGGGTTGTTTCCGGATCTGTTGGTGATGGTGGTTCGCGGTGGTGATGGGGATTCTGTTTGGGTTTGCCGGCGGTGATGGGGTTTGTGTTTGGGTTTGCCAGCGGTGATGGGGTTTCCGGATCTGATTTCTCTCTCCCTTCTCGGCCGTGGTTGCAGACAAAATGGGTTGTGGTGGGTTTGGGTTTGCCGGTGTGGGTGTGGTGGTTATGGGCGGTTGCTGCTGATCGGCTGCCATGGGTTTGGTTGGGGTGTGAAAAAAAATATATAAAAAAAGAATTATTTTATAATATTTTAATGTGATGTTATTGTAAAATAGAGAATGGGATGGGAGTTGTTTTGTAAAAGTGGGTAGTTAAAATAGAGAAGTGGCTTTTTAGAGTTGTAAAATAGAGATACAATCCATTTTCCATTGGGAATGCTCTAAACCACTAGATACACAGTACATATTTGTTTGGGGAACAGCACATACGTGTCCTTTTATAATAAATTGTCCTGTCACCTGTGTATATGCATTTTATTTTTTTAAACCACTAGATACACAGTACTTCGGTTCATTAAAAGTAGGAGTGGTAAAAAAATGTCAAACTCATTAATTCATTCAAAACGATTCACTAATTCTCTAACTATATTCATTTATTTAATAAAAATTTTGTTAACCAGTATTTTTAAGGTAATGATTAAAAAACACTAAATATTTACAGGAAATAAAAATTTTTAATATTAAAATAATAAATAAAAGGATTAAAATATCTTTAAAAATTATTTTTGTATTATTTTAATATTAAAATTTTATTATTTTTTATAAAGTGAAAATATTAAATACTTCTTTAATCATGATCCTAAAAATACTCGTTAACATGACTTATTTAATAAATAGAGAAATGAATGTTAATCCAATTAAATCTAATTAAATTAAAATTAATTTAACTTTAATTGAATTATTTATTACACATCTAATAAATTTATTCATACCTATTTAAAAATGATCATTTGATATGAAATAAATTAGTACAACGTCAAAAATGCAAGCTGTAAACCACTAGATTGTTTGGGGAACAGCACATACGTGTCCTTTCATACTAAATTGTCCTGTCACCTGTGTATATGTATTTAATTTTTTTAAATCACTAGATACACAGTACTCCGGTTCATTAAAAGCAGGGGTGTTAAAAAAAAGCTGAAAATTACTCTATTCAAACTCATTAATTAATTCTTCAACCAAACCTATTTATTTAGTAAATGAACAAATGAATGTTAATCCAATTAGATCTAATTAAGTTGAGTTTAATTGGATTATAATTGGATTACTTATTAAGCATCTAACAAATTTATCAAAATTCACTTATTGATCATTTAGAGGTATTTTTATCATTTTTATGGATATTTTTATCATTTTAAAAGTTGTAAGATATTTTAACCATTTACGTATATAAAATAATTGAGTAAATGGATGGATTTGATTTTAATGGATTGAGTTAGGTATGGATCATATATACTTTGTTAAATAGATCTAAATGGATAATTAGGTTTTTAAATACCCAACCTATTTTTTATCTACCCAAATCTATCTAAGTCCATCCATTTGACACCCTAATTAAAAGTGCATCCTACAAATTAATATTAAAAATTTGTTATTTTCTATAATGGTTTTTAATCATGGTTAACAAAATCATATAACTTATTATAAAAAGACAGAGAGAGAGAGAAAGAGAGAGTGCGAATGAGTGATACCAGTGTTACAAAAAAAGAAAAGAAAAAAAGAAGAGAGTGTGGCTACTGATTGGAGGGAGCCGGTGCGGATGCTTGTCGTGGATTGGAGGCTGAAACTGAGAGGAGGACAAGGGGCGAGTGTTAATTGATTGGAGAGTCCAGGAGTCCGGTTACATGGGGTGGCGAACTGGTGAGTTTTGGAGGCAAAATTGAGAGTTAGTCACGTGATTCTCAAATTTTTAATATTTCTCTCTTTTTTCTATTCTACATCTCACGTTCTCACTACTTTTTTATATTTTTAGTTTTTAATTAATCCAAAGGTAAACACAATTTTTTTTTATAAAAAAATTCACAAATTGTTGATAAATTATGAATCAGTCCAAATAAAAATTTATTATTTTTGTAGTTATAAAATAAATAAGTTTGACTACAAACTGATTTGTAATCAGTTTGCTACAACCAACTACGTGTTAACTAATAAAATCATACACACGTTCATTTTAGTCACACGACTTATTTAATGAGTCATGTGACTTCTTTAAATAAGACATGTGGATGGTCTTATAAGCTGTCATATAGTAATAAATTGATTACAAACCAGTTTGTAGCTAAATCTTGTCCTATGAAATATGTTATGTTTGTAATTATTTATTTTTTATTTTGTTTTTTATTTTACTTATGTCTCTGCTTTTAATAAATAAACAAATAAATTAGATTTATTTATTCATTTGAAATTAAGTTATTTTTTCATTTTCTTGTCTTTGTAAATAAGCTACTAAAAATGCTTAAACTTGGGACAAGGATCCTCTGTAACATTTAATTTAGACATAAATTAGACTCTCTTTATTTTATTTCAAATGAATAAGACCCTGTTCTTTTTGTTGGGGGCATCGTAGTTGCATTAAATACTTTTATTTTTGTGAAATAATAAAAGCTAAAATATCTTAAAAATGTCTTTTTGTTATTTTAGTGTTAAAATTTTAGAAGTGAAAACATTTAATGTTTTCTTAACGATGACAACACTACAACATTAAACCGGCCCTTTGAACTTGAATGATTATTGGACTGCAAATAAATACGTAGTTCTCCTCTCACTTGAATTATGGATCTCACTAATTAAATTCATGATAATACCCAACACTCTATGAGAGGGAACCATATCATTTGCAATCTCTTAATCTATAATCCCAACAATATGAATTAGGTGGCTTAATCATAACTCGCCATGTCAATTAAAATTCCAAGTCCGGTTTCAACCTCACCCGCCAATTAACAAAACCCAAAAAAACTCTTAACGTTTTCCGTTAACCTTCTTTTCTCTCTAACTTCCGGCCTTCTTCAGTCCTTCGACGAAACCCACTTCATGGAATCTCTAGATCTGGAGCGCCATTGATTCGAACCCAGCTGACTCTCTCCGCACCTTCTTCTTCTTCGCCAAGGCCTCCTTGCCCACTTCGAACTCCACCCAGCTCATAGTCAAACATGTTTAAAACATGAAAAATCAAAAAGAAAAAGAAAAAGAAAGAAAAAAGAAGGAAAAAAACTGAGAAGAAAAGATTTGTTCATTAATTCATGTCAAAACTTCTCCTTCCTCTTCAAAGTCCAAACCTACCACCTGGATCTTCACAACCCAAACCAAAAACACCTGAAGGAACAAAATGCGAACCAACCCATACCAATCCATTGAATTTGCCATCATATGATATACTAGATCCGCCACATGGTTCACACATGCACGCATTTCATATAATAATAACAATAATGGCTCTGATCTTTGAATACTTTGTGGTGTGTGGAATTGGTCTCGAGAGCCGAACTCTGGACAGAACAAGGGTTTCTATGGTGACGCGAGGTACCTTTCTTCTGGCAAAAGGTACCTCTTGGTCTGACAATTTCTATTGAGATAGGCATAAGTAATTTTCATAAATCTTCGCTTCTTGTTCAGGTCTAGCTCGAATGACACTCCTTCCATTTTAAGATTGTCATGTGATAAGTGAGAGTAAGCTGTAACCCAATTGGCATTATTTCATCTATAACTCACCAATATAAATAAAAAACAAAAATAAAAAGGAAAAGAAATTTCTATGGTTCACGCTCTAGAGATGTTGCACTTGGAAAACTTGGTATTTGTCTAATCTGTTTTCCATTTTTCACGGATCAAAATTCAGATCTTTGTGCTTTGTGGTCAAGTTCGTTGACTCTCTACATTGCATTCATTATCCGCAAGGGAACGGTTTAAGGTTAGTTTCTTATGCTCTTGACATAATTTAATTCATCTCTCTCTCTCTCTCTCTCTCAGTTCTGATCACACCGTACATATATAGGACAGAAGTCAATAACTGATTTTATATATGTTTGTCATTATTACTACTTTTCTTTGCATTTGTTACAGTAACTTCAATGGTGCATTTGTTGGGTTCTACTCACCCATATGAGAGAGTCTTGTTTCATATTAAAAAAAAAAAAGAAAAAATTTTGGTTTGTACAATTTATAAGTTATAAGTATCTCTTATCTTTTAATTTGTCTTTTGAGATTGAGTTAGTTTCATTAAACTTTAACATAGTACTAGAATCACCCATTGAGTGATAGGAGTGTGTTTGATTATCATGACACACGTGACGGGATTTTATAAGTTATAGATATCCCTTGTCTCTCAAAACATTTTTTTAACTAATTTTATGTTTGTCATTTTTTCCTTTTTCTTTTTTGGTTCAGGAATATGGATATTGAGGGACAACAGCCTATCACGAATGTTGGAGGTGGTTCAGCGGAAAAAATAAAGGACGACAATTCCACAAAGAAATTCCTTCAAAAATGGAATGTAATATTTTTGCTTTCATGCGTGATTGCAGTGTCACTGGATCCCTTGTTCTTTTACCTTCCCATGATCAATCAAGAAAAAAAGTGCCTTGGGTTACACAAAAAGTTGTGGACCACAACAATTGCTTTGCGATCGGTCATCGATATCATTAAACTATCGCATATCATATTGCAATTTCGTACTGGTTTTATAGATGAGAACCTTCGAAAAGTTGGAAGAAATGAATGGAATACAAATGCTTGGAACATAGCCCGAAGGAGGTCATACTTCATATTGGACATTCTAGCTATTCTTCCCATACCACAGGTAAGGGAGTATTCTCTTCAGCTATATTGTTTATGGAGAAATGCTATTTTCATATTCTATTGGTATTAGATGACGAAAAGCACATTCACAAAGTTTATCCTTTTTTGGGAGTATATCAGTTAAAATGGTTTAATATACAATATTTGTAATGCTTCAATAATAATACGTTATTTAATAAAAATATATGTGATGTGTTAATAAATCCAGCAAACATGTCAAATATTGAGTTAGATTTTATTATTAGGTGATGTATTATTATTAGAGTATTGCAGAAATTGATATTAAATCATTGCAGTGAATGAGTTCCCTCATATGTTTTGGCGTAAAATGTTTATTTATTTATATAACCTTTTTTAATGTTTGATAAGATTAAAAGTGTAACTTAGTAACATTTTCTAAAATATTATATACTCAACAAAACATCATTTTTTATTTGTCAAACCAAATGAGCAAGCAGAATCTAAAACTCATACATTTTTAATTAACTGAAATTGAACTTTTGCTGTCCATGTAGAACATCTCCATGCGACCAACATGCACATGCTATACTTTACCACTGAACATGATCACTTAAACGCATAGTAATTAATCACCTTTCCTTCATTATTTCAATCTCTTCCCATTCATCATAGAACACCGAGTTTGGATTTTTTGACTTACCGCATGAGGATATCTTTGATAGTACTTTACCAAAGATTAATGTTATTTTCCCATCAAAAGGATCCACCATAAATTTTGTAATTGCCATGCATCTTTATGAACTCAAACTATCAACTTTGATACCAATTTTTGTGAAAAATGTTAGATATCTAATAATAATAGGTTGTAATATCTAATCTAGTAGATTGGATTTAACAGTTTTGAAAGTCTGGAGTTTCTGCCCAATCCAGTCTACTGGACCACCAATCCAGTCGACTGGATGAACGTGTATTTGGCTGATCCAGTCGCCTAGATTGGTGGTCCAGTCGACTGGATGTCGTGCCTGGAAGTTTCTGCCTAACTCAGTCGCCTGGACCACTAATTCGGACGACTGGATCACGGCAGTTAAGACAGTTATTGACCGTTAAAGGCTGAAATAGTGCCTTTTCATGATGACTTTTGACTGTTATACACTTGCAATTAAAGAGAATTTCGTGTTAAGTCATTATATGCAAGAAAACAATATGTTCTAAGAAATTCTAAAGAATTAATTGATTTTGCTATTATTAATTCTTGGCTTTGTTGTATTCTGGAGACTAATTTGCTTGAACCTTTAGCAATCTATGAGGAGAGGGGGCAAATCAAGTCTTAAAGACAGCGATTTATCGTGCCTCAAAGCCTTTTGTTCTCCTTTGATTTCTCTAAAATTCCTAACAATTTTAAGACTAGATTTCTGCAATGGAAGGAGAGAAGATGACTTACAAGATGATGAATCAAGACTTTGTGAAGTTAGATAAGTTTGATGGTTCGAACTTCATCCGTTGGCAAGACAAGATGAAGTTTCTTTTGACTGCACTGAAGATTTTTTTTGTTTAGGACCCCAATCTGCAGCCAATTCCGGATCCTACTCCTGAAGACATTGAACAATTGAAGCAACAAAGAATCAAAAGGGAGGAAGATGAACTAGTGTGCAAGGGTCACATTCTGAATACACTATCCGACCGGTTGTATGATCTGTACACAACCATGACTTCTCTAAAGGAAATCTGGAAAGCACTAGAGACTAAATACAAAACGGAGAAGCAAGGTACGGATAAATTCATTATTTAGAAATACTTTGATTTCAAAATGATGGATAATGTTTCTGTTTTGGACCAAATGCATGAATTACAAATTCTGGTTCATAAGTTAAATGATCTATCCATCAAGATTCCAGAATTGTTTCAAGTAGGAGCAATTATTATTAAACTCTCACCATCATGGAACAATTATAGGAAGAAGCTTCTGCACATGGCAGAAGGACTTACCTTAGAACAGAATGGTACACACCTTCGAATCGAAGAAAAGAGTCGAATTCGTGAGGGTACCAATTCTGTGTCTAAAGTTAATGAAGGGACTGTTAATTATGTCCTAAATGGTGGAGTTGGAAGTAGTAAAACTAATAAGAGTTTCAGGCCAAACAAGAAAATAGTTAAGAAGACTAATTCCAACAAAGACAAGAAAGGTAGGGCCTGTTTTCATTATGGAAAGAAAGGTCACTACATCCAAGAATGCAGATTCTTGAAGAACCAAATGAAAGAAAAGGAACTGAACACAAGTAAGGTAAATGTTGTTGATGAGATTGTGGCCATAGTGAGTGAAATGCAAATCGGTATGATTACCGAAGTGCATATGGCTAATGTAGCAGTAAATTCATCCGAGTGGTGGTATGATTCTGGTGCAACAATCCATGTTTGCAACAACAAGATGCT
This sequence comes from Fagus crenata, assembly GCA_014362285.1. Lineage (NCBI taxonomy): Eukaryota > Viridiplantae > Streptophyta > Magnoliopsida > Fagales > Fagaceae > Fagus > Fagus crenata. The sequence continues at coordinate 7,237 of BKZX01028445.1, forward strand.
GTTCAAAGAGCATGTGGAAGCGAGCAATGGGTTAGAGGTCCTACTGGGCAATCATAACACCGCTAAAGTGCTTGAAACAGGAACTGTGGAGCTGATTTTGAGTAGTGGAAAGAAACTCAAACTCACCAATGTTTATCATGTTCCTGATATTAAGAACTTGGTTTTAGCTAATTTATTGTCTAAGAATGGCGTAAAAGTTGTCCTTGAGTCGGACAAGCTTATTTTATCTAAGTTTAGTGTGTTTGTTGGAAATGGTTATTCTTGTAATGGTATGTACAAACCCAGTTTGATTATTAATAAGAATGATGTTGGTTGTACTTATATTGTGGATTCTTCTTTATTGTGGCATGCTAGATTAAGACATTTAAATTTCAAGTATATGAAATATATGTCAAAGCATGGGCTGATATCTTATAAACAAGATGTGCATGATAAATGTGAAATATGCATTGAATCTAAGATAAGAAAGAAGTCATTTCCATCCACTAATAGAGATTCACAATTGCTAGATTTAGTTCATTCTGATGTGTGTGAATTGAATGGTATTTTGATTAAAGGTGGAAAACGTTAGTTTATCACTTTCATAGATGATTTCTCTAGGTATACTTATGTCTATCTAATGAGGAATAAAGATGAATACTTTGATATGTTTAAGAAGTATAAAACTGAAGTTGAAAATCAAAAGGATAAAAAAATTAAAATTCTTAGAAGTGATGGAGGTGTTGAATATTTTCCACAAGAGTTTACTATTTACTGTGAGGAAAATGGACTAATTCACCAAAGGTCAGCTCCTTATACACCCCAACAAAACGGCTTAGCTGAAAGAAAGAATAGAACACTAGTTGACATGTTGAATGCAATGATAGTAAGTGCAAAGCTACCTTTCAACTTGTGGGGTGAAGCTTTGCTAACTGCATGTCATATGCATAATAGGGTTCTATCTAAGAAAATTCAGTCATCTTCATATGAGTTATAGAATGGTAGGAAGCCTAATTTGAATTATCTTAAAGTGTGGGGGTGTATAGCCTACTTTAGAGTTCCAGATCCTAAAAGAACCAAGCTTGGACCTAGAGCTATAAAGAGTGTGTTTGTTGGTTATGCAGTGAATTCTAAGGCTTATAGATTGTTGGATTTAAGTTCCAACACTATAGTAGAATCAAGGGATGTGGAATTCATTGAGAACAAGTTTATTAATGATTCTCAAATAGAACCAAAACAAACACAAGAATTTGACTCATTGGTTCATGATTCTCTTAGTGGAAACAAGAGAATAGAACCAAGTTCACCAAGTGATCAAAGGAGGAGTCAAAGGGTAAGAAAAGAAAAAGATTTTGGTCCTGATTTCATTTCATACCAAGTAAATGTTTACCTTGTAGAAGGAAACAGAGAAAAGGTCCTTAGCAAGCTTCCTTTTGTAGGAAATGTAGAAGAAGATCCAAGTACTTATAGTGAAGCTATGGCTTCAAGAGATGCAGCCTTTTGGAGAGAAGCTGTTAATGATGAGATGGCCTCAATATTGTCCAACAATACTTGGGTCCTAGTGGATCTTCCTCCAGGTTCTAATACCATTGGTTGTAAATGGGTATTTAGAAGAAAATATAGGACTGATGGAACTATTTAAACCTTTAAAGCAAGGTTAGTGGCTAAAGGATTTAGGCAAAGGGAGGGAATAGATTACTTTGATACCTATGCACCGGTTGCTAGGATTACATCTATTTGTGTGCTAATAGCACTTGCATCCATTTATAAGTTGGTGGTACATCAAATGGATGTAAAGATAGCTTTCCTAAATGGAGATTTAGACGAGGAGGTCTATATGGATCAACCGGAAGGCTTTGTGCTTCCTGGAAGTGAAAAGAAAGTCTGTAAGTTAGTTAAGTCATTGTATGGCTTAAAACAAACACCTAAACAATGGCATGAAAAGTTTGATACTGTTATACTAGCTAATGGTTTCAAACACAATGGAGCCGACAAGTGTGTTTACTCTAAGTTTACTAGTGAGTATGGAGTAATTGTGTGCTTGTATGTGGATGATATGCTTATCTTTGGAACAAACATGTTAGGTGTATGTGAAACCAAGAAGTATTTAGCTTCGGTGTTTAAGATGAAAGATCTTAATGAAGCAGATACTATCTTAAGGATCAAGGTTAAAAGACATAGTGAAGGTTATGCACTTTGTCAAAATCATTACATTGTGAAGGTGCTTTTTAAGTATAAACATCTCAATGTTAAAGAGGTAAATACACCGTTTGATTCCAACTATAAGTTAGTTGAGAATATTAGAAGGGCAATTGCACAGCTCGAGTTTGCTAGTGCAATAGGAAGCATGATGTATGCCATGCATTGTACAAGACCAGATATAGCCTTCGCAGTAAACAGACTTTCAAGGTATACTAGTAACCCTAGTGCAGAGCATTGGAAAGCTATTGCAAGAGTCCTTGGTTATTTAAAGAAAACCAAAGATTTAGGACTCTATTATTCTGGATATCCAGCTGTATTAGAAGGATATTTAGATGCTAATTGGGTGACTAGTGTAGGTGACAATAAGTCAACATCTGGTTGGATATTCACTTTTGGTGGGGGTGCAATATCATGGGCATCTAAAAAGCAATTGTGTATCTCTCATTCAACTATGGAATCTGAGTTTATTGCTTTGGCTTCGGCTGGTAAAGAAGTAGAATGGCTAAGGAACATGTTATATGATATAGAGTTGTGACAACAACCGATGTCAGCCATATCTATTTACTGTGATAGCCAAGCCACGATGTCAAAAGCATACAGTAAAATCTATAATGGAAAGTCTAGACATATTAGTCTAAGACATGAGTACGTAAGACAGCTAATAGAAGATGGTGTAATTTCTATTGTCTACGTAAAGTCAAGTGGAAATCTTGCTGACCCGTTTACCAAAGGTTTATCTCGAGATATGGTAAGGGTAACTTCCATAGGAATGAGACTAAAACCTTTCTAAAAGCAATAAAGGGTAATAACAAGCTGTTGATTCATGATTAGTAAGAGTACTAAAACTTGTGTCCCATTCAGGATGGAATAGTGCAGTCTGTTACGTTAGGAGGATGAGTTTTTACTCTTAATAAAGTTCAAATCAAGTGATGTCTGTGTAACAGGGACATAAAGAAGGAACTTCACCTTTGTGAACATAGGAGTGGTGCCGCTTCTAAACAAGAATTAAGGTTTTTTCTTGTAAATGTTCACTAAACCAGGTAGAGCACAAGGCCATTTAAGTGCTAAACTATAGGAGAACTTCTAATGTTAAAGATCATTGTTGTGTGTGTATTATTTTTGGTTTTAAGAAAAAGAGTTTTGGTTTAAGCGAATGAGCCACCAATAACTCTCTTGAAACTTTGAAGTAATTACACTAGGAGAGGGTTTAAATTGAAAGACATCTTCTTTTATGCATAAGCTTTGTGTGTGCTATAAACTGAACAAGAAATATTACAACCTAGTGGGGGATTGTTAGATATCTAATAATAATAGGTTGTAATATCTAATCCAGTAGACTGGATTTGACAGTTTTGAAAGTCTGGAGTTTCTGCCCAATCCAGTCTACTGGACCACCAATCCAGTTGACTGGATGAACGTGTATTTGGCTGATCTAATCGCCTGGATTGGTGGTCCAGTCGACTGGATGTAATGCCTGGGAGTTTCTGCCTAACTCAGTCGCCTGGACCACTAATTCAGGCGACTGGATCACGACAGTTAAGGCAGTTATTGACCGTTAAAGGCTGAAATAGTGCCTTTTCATGGTGACTTTTGACTGTTATACACTTGCAATTAAAAGGAATTTCGTGTTCAGTCATTATATGCAAGAAAACAATATGTTCTAAGAAGTTCTAAAGAATTAATTGATTTTGCTATCATTAATTCTTGGCTTTGTTGTATCCTGGAGACTAATTTGCTTGAACCCTTAGCAATCTCTGAGGAGAGGGGGCAAATCTAGTCTTAAAGACAGCGATTTATCGTGCCTCAAAGCCTTTTGTTCTACTTTGATTTCCCTAAAATTCCTAACAAAAAACACATAAAATAACAAAAGTCAAACACCACAATACACAAAACTTAAACACGGTTTGGGAAACTCTATACCTACATTAATGGGCAAAACAAATCGAGATCTACTATCAGCAGTACTGTGTATTACAACCACGCTCATAAAATCTACAAAATATTAACTTATTCTAAATCCACTCAAAGGTACCCTCATACCAACACACTAGACAAAACTTTTGCCTTCTAACTCTCACACGTCCAACAAAAGCTAGAGCACCACTCTTTTTCTAGAGACTATCACCTATTCACTTCTTTTCTTTTCTTAATAAGAATCATTGTAACTCTTTTTTATCTTCTAATTGATGTGGTGTTCTAAAATTAACAAATATACCTTTAAACGTATTCGATACTGGGCTGAACTTAAGAAATGTACTATTAAATTATTTTTCGAAGAAGCCTATTTCAAGTTCTTGTAAGAGCATTCTCATTGGAATAGGTAAACCGGTTTTTTAGCAAAAGTAAAAAGCACTGTTCACCAAATTGCTAAAATAACACCTGAATCCGGTTATGTATTATTGCTCAAATTTTTACAAGATGCTACGGTAGTCGGTAAAGATACCGACTACTGTTGGTTATGTAAAGTTATTTTCTCTCATTTTTTACTCGTTCTCTCTCCCTCACAACTCCTCTTCTCAGTCTCATTTCTCTCTCCCTCACAACTCCGGCAAGGCGGCAACCTTGTGCTCCCGCAGTCAGCTTCGTCGGCGTTTCTTCTTGTTCAAGTCTTGGTCGTCGCTCTCCTCCACCGTCTTCTCCAAGAAGTCCATGGGTTTGGGTTTGGGTTTTGTGGTGGCTGGGGCGCCGAAGGAGCTAGTGGTGTGGTTTTGTGGCGGCTGGGTGCTGGGGCGCGCAGCTGGGTTTTGGTGATGGTTTGTGGGTTTGTTCTGTGGGTTTGGCCGTGGGTTTGTGGGTTTGTTCTGTGGGTTTGGCCGTGGGTTTGTGGGTTGTGGCCGTGAGTGATGGGTGGTTTGGGTCTGCAGTGGGTTTCGGGTTTGATGTTGGATTTGGATTGTGGTGGTTTTAGTGGCGGTAGCTTTGATTTTGTGGTGTTTTTAGTGGAGGGTTTGATTTTGTCTGCAGTGTTTCAATTCACTATATGTGGTTGGGATGTTTGGTTCTGTTTTGCCGCGTGAAATATGGTGGGAAAGTGGAAAAAAAAAATAAACTAATTGTTTTATAATATTTTAATAGAATATAGTGTAGAATAAAGAGTGGAATGTGAGGTATGTTATAAATGTTGAGAGATAAAATAAATAAAGTGGGTTTTGAAGAGGTAAAGTAGCTAAAAAATAAAAAACCGGATGTGAATACTCTAACAATCAAATTCGTTCGGTCAATGATAAGACCACTAGGGTCAAAGTCATCAAACCATTAATAGTACTAGTAGAGTAGTAGTGCCTATATATAATTCTTTAACTCTTTTTTCTTTTTCTTTTTCTCTTTTGTAAAATTAATAATAACAAAGTACTTCAAGGAAAAACATTTTCCTTTAATACCAAAAAACTTCAAATAGATTATTATGTTAAAAGAAGAATTTTAGAAAATTTCCAACTCATTAATTATTATTTTCTTTAAATTAAAATTTTTCTACATAAAATGGATGTTATCCGTTTACTCTAAACACCAAACTTGTTATAATCTTTTCAGGTGATAATGTCAAGTATCTTTTCAGCAATGAGCAGCACAAAATCTTCAAATAAAATAAAACTGTTGAACTCTGTTGTTCTCTTCCAATATGTGCCAAGATTTGTCCAAATCTACCAATCCTGGAAGGAACTAAGAAGTGACAACAAATTCAAAAAAACCATATGGTTTAAAGCTGCATTAAATTTCTTTCTGTATGTCCTTGCTGGCCATGTAAGTTTGATTACGCTCTGATTTCATATAAATTTTATCTTACAACTGTTAAATTTTATCAATGTTTTAATTGTTGGTTCTTTTGATAAAAAATAAAGATTTTAAACGAAACATCCTTGACAAATCATAGTCATATATTGCAGAAGTACAATAGAAATTATAAATGTCAAGGGCATTATCTTTTAGTTTTTGCAATAGATTAAACTTCTTGTGCAAATGCCTCAAGAATTCTCACTCATCAATACCTAGAGCGCAGTAGGTTTTCTTATTAGCCTAGGTATACGTTTTCGTCAGAGATATATATATATATATTAGCCTAATCCATATGTGGGCTTAGACCCTTTATAGTTTATATCATTACTATTGTATTTGTTGCACTAAATCCTAGCGTTAGCAGTACAAAATTACAAATCCTTGTAGTCTTAGGATTCCTGCCGTCCATACATATATATACATTTCTCTGTAGAATTCAGTTGCTTAAAACAATAGAATACATATTCTTCACTTCTCATTTTAGAGCCAGTGTTTTGAAACTCTTCTTCTTAACCCTGTCCTTATTTTCTCGCGTTCCCTCCCAAGAGTGCCTCCCACTAACAGTGTCCTTACCACTATTTAAGCACTATTCTTTTTGGATCTCTACCTACCATATCTTTTTTAGAATATCAATTTTTTTCTTTTTTATTATTGGCACCGGGTGTCCATAGTATTTGTTTTGACTAATCTCGGGATGCACAGGCCTTCGACAAGGAGTTTCCCCCAAGCGCACCTCGAATAATTTAAGGGACAATTAAATTCCCACAGTCTGATGGCCACAAAGGATTTAATGCATCCAAAATGTGTTGAACCTACTTGTAAGCATACATCTGACACCAATACCTTCTTGAATGGCCTCCATACAGATTTTGAGCCATTTTGAGCTTAGTCTCTTCATCGTTCCTCTCTATCCTTACTTAATCAGGCTCTTTAATTAGAAGCTTCTCTGTGAAGAGATACATCTGCACACCCTCTAGTCCCAAAACAATAGCTCTGTCTTAGCCACTCCCTATACTCAACCATGACAGCTTGAGTGTGCTAGCTACTCGTTGAGCTCTAGCCAAAGGCCAATGAGATAATAACTACTTTTGATATTATTGTTGTCACTCTGGACACACCATTAAAATTGTCGACGACACCTACAACCAAGAACCAATTTCTCAGCCGTTGCTGCAACCAATACGAAGGCTCCACCACCTTTAGGCAATAATCTAGATAAGCCTTCTAAATCCATTATACTCATGACTCTAGCAGAGACACAGGTGTTGAAGATAGCAGCAAAGCTACTGTTGTTCAAGCATTGCACTCACTAAACGACTGTAGCTTAGCAGCAATGTTGTTGATAAGTTAAAGACCACGTGTCTAGCACGTGCCCATGAAAAGTGGAAACAGTTTATGTTAATCTGTTATGCAGTTAAAGTTGTTAAGAAACTGTTAACTGTAACTAATACTATAAAATATCAATCCAAAGGCTAAATGACATTTTGTCTAAGCCAATACAATCTTTAAACACTTTTGATTTTCTCTCTCTCTCTCTGTTTTCTTTAGAAATCTTACGTGGTATCAGAGCCTTGATTCTATTCAATGGATTCAACTACAAATCTCTCTCTCTCTCTCTCTCTCTCTCTCTCTCTCTTTCTCTGGTATTAGATCTCTCTGTTTTCTTTATAAATCTTACATGGTATCAGAGCCTTGATCCTATACAATGGATTCAACTACAAACTCTGCCCTCAATACTCAGTCACCATTGTTTTTGCTTAACAACATGTCAAACCTCATGTCAACCAAGCTTGACAGTTCCAACTACATGATTTGGAAGCTTCAAATCTCGGCAGTCTTAGATGCCTACTCCATGATTGAACACTTCGATGGCTCAACACCACAACCAAGACAAGTCTTGGTCACAGAAGGAGGGACACAGACTGTCAATCCAGCATTTCTAACCCAGCAATAGCTGATGCCCCGGCATAACCTCAAAAAAGTAGTTTTCCATCGGTCGTGAAAGTATAGATCATCTATATTCGCGTTTTGAGAACGATTTATTACTATTACTTTTTTTTTTTTTCTTAACTTTTTTAAGGAATTAAGTAGAAGTTTCATATCCGCATAATTAATTTATATTTTTCTCTTATTATTATTGTAGTTATGGTTATAATATTTGCAGAATATATTGATGTTCAATGACATGCTGGCCTTTTAATTAGGTATTGGGAGCCTTTTGGTATTTTTTCTCTACTCAACGATTGACGGCTTGCTGGCATATATCATGTGAAAATCATATTGGATGTGTCCGAAATTCTTTCAACTGTGACCACAGTTTAGAAAATCACTCATTCCTTAATGATCTTTGCCCTATAACTACAGAAAATACAACTCTATTTGATTTTGGAATATTTATCCAAGCTCTTCAATCTGGAGTGGTGGAGTCCACAGATATTCCACAAAAAATATTATACTGTTTCTGGTGGGGCATGCAAAATCTGAGGTTTGCACACAAATTAGACTCTGCTTGCTGTTTCATATTAAACTCTTTAAAGCTATTCTTAAATTTGAGGTTTGCACACATAGTTTAGTTTGTAAAATAGTAGTTTCACCACTTTTTGTTTTTTGTTTTTTCTTACTGTTTGTTTTCAATATACAGTATCAGTCGTCCTTATATATTTGTTAAACCATGAATTTCCACACTCTGTGCCGCTTTAATAATAAACTTCTATTTTAATATAAGAAAATCTTGGACTATCCAAAGATATTTTAGTGAACAAACACGCGGTGGTCTAGACTTGGCATTTGTGTCGTGTTATTACTTTCTTGTGTGTTGATTATAATAATTTTCCAGGACATTTTTTTTGGCATAGCTTTTGGTAGTTTAATCTTTGCCAAATACACATAAAGGGATTTGATACTGATTGATACCATTATACCAAAAAAAAGGAAATAGGATATGTAATACAATTTAAGCTCCAAAATGATCTTAATTCTTCGGCTAAACAATTTATACCGTCTAAATTAGTGTCGCTTCTAAATTGGTTTATTGACTATAAAAATTTATCTTTCTAAGAAAAAATGTTATAAAAAATTATTATTGAGTTTTATATCGTAATGTTAATGTGCCCGCTTCTATTAACATCCATTATTCAAGAGTGTAGAGATTGCAAGTTTTGAAAGTCAACAAATTTCTAAATTTAAACTTAGAGGGTGTAAAATATCTTTCAACCTCTTTTTTAGGCTTGTGATCTTGGTCACTTTCTTTTCCTTTTATTTTCTTTCAAAATTTACTTAGGCCAAAATGCATTGTTGGTTCTTATATTTTAGATCATGAGCGATTTTAATCTCTAATGTTTCAAATAATTACTTTTAGTTCTTAACAAAAATAAAGTGATCGCTTTAGTCCCTAATGTGTCTAATGGAACGATGACTTGTTAGTTTTTAGTTTTGACCACATCATTTAATGAATTAAAATCGATAACTTTAAATTTCAATTACTAAAATTGCACATAAAATTTAAGGACCAACAACTTATTTAAGGCATTTACTTATGCATGGAAAAAACTTGAACCCATCCTTAATTAACTACCACCTTTGTGTTTGTGTAAGGGGGTTCAAGATCCTATTTTTCCTAAGGAAAATTCTACAATACCTACACTTTTTTGTGGGTACCTCTAATAGGTAAAACCGTAAAACATTATATTTGATGGTACCAATATACATATGATGCTAATAACATCACATATGATTGTAGATACTATCAAATTGTTTGGTACTCTAAATTTATTTATTTTTTAAAATTTAATATATATAAAAAATTGGAGAGTACCAATATTGCATTGGATAGTAATAATGTTACATATAATGATAATTACATTACATTTAATGGTAACAATAGTTAAGATTTGAGTGGGTAACATACCCCCACACAAAAAAAAGTGTAGATATCGTATAATAACCCATTCTCTTAACTTATTCATTTCCCCTTTGTATATTCATACTTTATGCATTGTACTTATGATTTTTAATATAAGCATCTCATATATTATCGTTGCTCCATTTTTGCAGTTCATTTGGTCAAAACCTCCGAACGAGTAACTATATATGGGAAAATTGCTTTGCACTTTGTATTTCTACCTCGGGCTTGTTACTCTTTCTATATTTTATCGGAAACTTACAGGTTAGAATCCAATCACCACTTGTATTCTTTTCTCTTCTATATTTTCGTTTTAAAAGGTGTAAGTCTCCTAGTTGTACAATTATGAACTGGAAATTATTGAGAGCAGAATATCTATTACTTTGAGAGAGAGAGAGAGAGAGAGATTTGCATGATTGCATCAAACTAAATTTGGTTTTTGAATCTTTACTTTCTATTTAGTCCAAACCCGATGAAGCATTGTACACATAGTGGAAAAAAGGAAAACTCCGGCTCCTTTCCACATCCTCCAAGTCCAAGCCGATCTAATAAATCCCACATACTCCTTTTGCTTGTACGTATTTAGTGCATAAGTTCTACAATACGAGTGTCCCAATTCTAATGCTATAGTTTGATAGAATCCTAGAATAGAGGGAGAGCACCAATGAGAGAGATAGGAGGCTCAAGTTTTTTCTCCATGGGTGGCCGACCATGAGAGAGGCCATTTTGTCAGCACATTTTCTTTTTCTAGGATGTAAGATGTTTAAATAGCCTGTTGTAGTAAACTCTAGGGCTAGACCAATCAAGATGCCCTAGTCAGACCAGAGATACAAACCAATTCCTTTTCTGATTCTCTATCTGAATTTTAAAATCATGACTAGAAGTTTAGGCTTCTGAAGTAAAACGCCTATGAACATGAAATGATTAAATTTTGTTTCAAAATGACAATTCCTATTTCTTAGGAATTGGAGATTAGGAAGATAAGTTGTCTTTTATCATTCTCAAAGAAAAAAAAAAGTAGTCTTTTAACTCATTTCAATTTTTTTTTTTTTTTTTTTGATATATGATAGAAATTTTAATACAAGCTCACACACACGTATATTTTGAAGATCCCGAGGATCGAACCCACAACTTCATAAAGGGATAAAGCTTTTTGGAGAGGGGGATTACCACTGGACAAATACCTAAGTGGCAACTCATTTCAATTCAAGTTGGATTGTCATGATGTAATATTGAAAAGCAAAATTTGATCTCAACCATTCAATAAAAAATTTACTTTTTAAATATTTTTTTAATATATTTGGACCAACGACTAAGTTGAAGAGTCACTTTACAACTTTTGATTTCGGTCATTGATAAATATTGCTATGCAATACTTCTCAACCCACTGCTTGGGATTTCAATCCATGATGTACGACTATTTTGGTAAAAAAAAAAAGTGCAATAAGTAGAGATATGAAATAATTTAAATTGGCCAATATCTCTCTCTCTTTTCCCTTTCTTCAGTTGATCACCTTGAAAATGACATAGTTCCTTTAAATTACATTAGGGTTAATATACTGTTCAAACCTGCATTATCAAACTTCTTGATAAATATTCTTTTTTCCTTATTTTGTTGAATTAAAAAAAAAAAAAAAAAAACAGATCAGTTTTATTTTTCTGACCTGCCGAGAAACCTATATTTAATTAAACTTGAATCTTGATTTTTTTTTTTTTTTTTAATTAAATTTCATAAACACCCCATGAGATTTAGGTTGTTTTCAGACATATTCTGTCAATTTAAAAATTTAAATCTGAGAGGTATTGCAATTGACCAAATTGACACCTCAAGTGAGCACATTTTATAAAATAAAAAATAAAAAAAATAATTATTTTATAAAATTTAATAAAATAATCCTCTTAAATTATAATAAATTCATTTTAAATCAAAATTTAATAAATATTTTATGAGAATTGAATTAAAAAAAAAAAAAAAAAAACAGTTTGGTTAATGAGAAAACGCAAGAAAAATGTCTTAGCAATCCATCACAAAACTAAAATTTTCAACAACCCGTCAGAAAAATAAATTTCTCAGAAACCCATCAGAAGAATTTACGGCCCAAACTTGGGGTCCATGCACCACCAATTTGAGTTTCCCCTCCATCAATGCCACCTTGTTAAGCTTACCAGCCACCGTTTTTAAAATCTCCCACAACCACTACAACCCCAAATCTCCACTTCCACAACCTAAACAACACTATCCCATCTCAAACCCACATCCATAACATCATCAAATACCAATCAAAACACTCAAGAACGAGCCTTAACACTCAACGATAAGTATTATACAAAATTACAAGGTTGACACGTCTTGTTTTTTCTTTTCTTTAAAAAAAAAAAAAAAAGTAAAGTATTACTGAAGTACAAGGTTAGACCTTAGTTGTGGGCTATCATAAAAAGACCTTAGTTCAAGTTGTGACTGTACTCTGTAGGGAATAATTTATATAGTTGTGTGCGGCACTATGAGATGCTATATATATATATATATTGTTTAATGCCTACATACTGTAGTATATATTTGGCGAATAGAACTTACGAGTACAATTGGCAGATCTATATGCAGTTGAAAACTTCAAGATCGGAAGAGGTACGCATAAAGATGAAATCGAAAAAACGTAAAAAACAAAAACAAAAAATAGAGAATTGGTGTTCCACACACTATATTTCTAAGAAAATGAGAAGTTTGATTGTGGACGACGTGAATGGGAGATTTAAAGAAGACGAAGATGTTTACTTGGAGAACCTTCTTCCTAATCTTCCTGGGAATTTTCAAAGTGAAGTAAAGCAGCATATCTGCTTAAGGCGACTAAAAAAGGTGAGTTCCTTTACCTCTATGAATTTGCTATATAACCGTTTGCCCCATACATGATAAGTAGAAATGGTACTACAAATTTCATTACACCAGCAGCTCCCTCTGTATTTTGAAATTAATATAATTTAATTGAAGAGTGTTGTGAAAATTAGCTGTTTGCACAAGATTAAAGAAGACAAAAAGAGATCAAACACACAAATAAAGAACACAAGAATTTACGTGATTCGGCAATATGCCTACATCCACGAGTGGCGACAAAGAGAAAGTTTTACTAAGAAAATAGGAATTGATTACAACAGTAGCACCAAGAGTCTCTCAAAGAACCCAAATACACCCTAATCTCTCTCTCACCAAGAATAAACCTAGAGAAAACCCTTCTCTAATTATTCTATGCGGCACATAACCTTGAGAAAGTCCAGTATATATTGTATTAGTGTTAGGTTTGCCACACTAGCACAAGACCTTGCTAGTAAGTCGGCTATAAGTCCTAATATTAATAGGACACTGAACATAACAAATCTCCACCTTGGCTTAAATTGGTCAAGCCTCATGAACTGAACTCCTCCATCGCCGCCACCTTAGCCCCTAAGGGTTATCACAAACCGCAAATACTGACCAAGTCCAAGCAATGCTTGAACTTGGCTGCTGTAACCGGCTTCGTCAACATATCAGTTGCATTCTCTGAAGTGTGAATCTTCTCGAGAACAATATTTCTTGTAACAATCAACTATCTTATTTTGTGGAACCTAACATCGATGTGTTTTGTCCTAGCATGATAAACCTAATTCTTTGCCAAGTAAACGGCAATCTGACTGTCACAATGCATCTGAACTCCACCTTGATTCAAACCAAGCTCTTTGACTAGCCCCTTTAACCACAATGCTTCCTTTGCAACTTAAGCTACAGTAATGTATTCAGCTTTTGTAGTGGATATGGCTACTATGAATTGTAATGTGGATTTTCAACAAATAGGCCCTCCTAATAGTGTGAAAAAATAACCCGTAGTTGACCTTCTGTCATCCACCTCACCTACGTAGTCTGCATCCACGTATCCTACAACTGAATTAGTCTCTGGCTATCTTGAAAATAAGATCCCATGTTCCGCAATGCCTTTTAAATATCTGAAAATCCATTTCACTGCATTTCAGTGCTTTCTCCCTAGGTTCACCATGTACCTGCTAACAGTACTCACTGCATGAGCCAAGTCCGGCCTGATGCATTCCATTGCATACATTAAGCACCCCACTGCACTAGCATATGAAACCTTTGACATATTTTCAATTTCTTCCTCATTCTTCGGGCACTGATTACTAGATAATCTGAAGTGATTCGCCAATGGTATGCTCACAAGCTTAGCATCCAACATGCTAAATTTTTCAAGCATTTTCCTGATGTAGTTTTTCTGAGACAATCACAGCTTTCTTGCCTCTGTCTCTGCGAATCTCCATACCCAGAATTTTCTTAGCAACACCCAGGTCTTTCATTTCAAACTCTCTATGTAACAAAGATTTTAACCTATTAACCTCACACATGCTCTTAGTAGCAATTAACATATTGTCCACATACAGTAGAAGAAAAATATAAGAACCATCTTCAAATATACGAACATATACGCATCAATCATATTCACAACGGGTATAACCAATCTGGATTATATACGAATCAAACCTTTTGTACCACTGTCCAGGAGACTGCTTGAGTCCGTAAAATGACTTTTTCAATTTGCAGACAAGATTCTTTGTACCAGGTTGCTTGAACCCCTCTGGTTGTACTATGAAAATCTCTTTTTCCAAATTCCTATGAAGGAAAGCCGTTTTCACATCTAGTTGTTCTAATTCCAGATCCTGGTGTGCTATCAAAGCCAATATCGCTCTAATAGATGTATGCTTAACTACAGGTAAAAATATCTCGTCTTAGTCAATCCCATGTCTCTGTGAATATCCCTTTGCTACCAATCATACCGTGAATCTTTCCCCTTCTTTTTCTGATACTGCTTCCTTCTTCTTGAACATCCACTCGCAACCTATAGGTTTCTTTCCATTTGGAAGTTCCGTTAACTCCCAAGTTTTGTTCTTGCTCAAAGACTCCTTTTCTTCCACCATAGCTATCATCCACTTATCCTTTTCAGAGCTATCAATTGCTTCCTAAAATGTAGAAGGATCCTCACTACTAGTAAGTAGAGCATAAGAGACAAGATCCTCAAAACCATACCTGACTGGTGGACTTTTGTTGCGTTTAGGCCTATCTAATCTGGTGTTATGCTGTTCTTGATCATTACTGTGAGGTTCCTTATCTGACTAAGACTCCAATTCATCAAGCTCTACCTGCACTGTTAATCTTCCAATGTTATTACTGCTTTTCGCTATTTGAGACTTCTCTTCTTTGAATGCTTTCGTCATTGACTTCTCATCAAATACTACATACCTGCTGATCACTACCTTCTGCGCAACTGGACCCTAAAGCTTGTACCCTTTTACCCCTTTCTTAAAACCAAGAAAGATGTACTTCTTTGATTTTGAATCGAGTTTTGACTTGTCTTCACCTGAGATATGAACATATGCGGGACACTCGAATATTCTCATGAAAGAGTAATCAACTTCTTGTTATGTCCATACTTCCTCAGCGACTTTCCTATCAAGTGCAACTTTAGGTGATCGATTGATGATATAACAAGCCATATCCATTGCTTTTGCCCAAAATATTTTAGGAAGCTCAATGTTCAACCTTAGACATCTAGTTGTCTCTGTAATGGTCCTGTTAAGTCTCTCAACCACCCTATTTTGTTGAGGAATTTTCTGTACTGTGAAGTGTCTCTTGATACCATTCTCTTTGCAAAACTTTAAGAAATCACCATCCCTGTACTCAGTGTCGTTATCATTCTTAAGGCACTTTATCTTTCTTTCTAGTCTGGTTTTCCACTTTTGCTTTCCAAATCTTAAATTTAGCAAAAGCCTTAGACTTGTTCTTCAAGAAATAAACCTCAACTTTTCTGGAATAATCATCAATGAAATTGATAAAATATTGAGCCCTTCCTTTCGAAGTAATTCTCACTGGCCCCCAAATATCTGAATGCACGTAGTCTAATATACCCTTTGTCTTGTGTGTAGTAGTTTTAAATCGCACTCTACATTGCTTTCCCATAATACAATATTTGTAGAATCTAATTTACATGACTTAATCCCAGCCAACAGATTTCTTTTGTGCAATTCCCTCATATCATGCTCACTCATATGCCCTAGCCGCATATGCCACAAGAGTGTGTCATCATCCTCAGACTAAGCTATTGCAGCAACTCTGCCTAGAATGGTATTAGCTAGCAATTTATAAACATTGCTACTTATTTTCTGACTCGTTATCATAACCATAGCACCCTTTGAAACTTTCATTATCACATTCTCAAACTTATAGCTATAGCCTTTTGAGTCTAAGGTTCCTAATGAAATCAAATTCTTTTTTATATCTGGAATATGTCTAACCTCTTCCAATGTTCTCACACACCATTTGACATCTTAATTTTAATTGTTTCCATTCCAATAATTGTGCTTGTAGCATCATTACCTATTCGAACAGAACCATAATTAACTGACCTATAAGTGTCGAACTAGTTCCTGTGGGGAGTTACGTGAAAAGAACATGCGGAATTCAGAAGTCAAGAATTGTTCAAACTGTTAGTGCTTGATGAAACAGAATGCATGTTGCCATCAGATTTTGAGTCTGCTACTACGTTGGCAGATGTAGAGGACTCTTCCTTCCCCTTATTTCATTTTGGACAGTCTTGCTTGATTTGCCCTTCTTTTGGCATTTGTAGCACTAAGCTGTCTTACTCTTGGATTTAGATCTTCCCCTAACAAATTTGTCATCTTTATCTTTCTTCCTTCCACGATCTTGATAACCCTTTACTACTAGCCTTTCACCAGAATTCTCAGCTGAATTCTTATGTTTTCGTTGGTAGTGATCCAACAGGGCTCCTAAAACTTCTTCTAATTGCAGAGTTTCTTTACCGTAAAATAGGGTCGTCACTAGGTGTTCGTAGGAAGCCGGGAGGGAGGTTAAGAGCATCATCGCCTTATCTTCATCCTTGAATTTTATATCAATTCGTAACATATCACTAATGATTTGTTTGAAGGTATTGATGTGTTGCCTCAGATCCGCTCCCTTTGTCATTTTAAGCCTATACAACTTTTGTTTTAAATGCAGTTTGTTCGTGAGGGACTTGGACATATATCTTTTCTCTAGATTCAACCAAATCCCTACGGTTGTGTTCTCCTCTATGACATCGCACATGACTTCGTCTACCAGTAATAGCCGAATTGTACTCACTGCCTTCATGTCTAGTTCTTCCTATTCATCGTCTGTCATCTTATTTTGTTTCTTTGTCTTCCCGTACAAAGCCTTCACCAAACCTTGTCGCACCATCAGATCCTTCACCCTTCTTTGGCATAACCCAAAGTTACCAGTTTTGTCAAACTTAACTAGGCTTATCGTCGTAATAGAAGCATTAATTGCCATTGTTTCAACCAACAGCTCTGATACCAATTGTTGTGAAAATTAACTGTTTGCGCAAGATTAAAGAAGAGAGAAAAAGGTCAAACACACAAATAAAGAACACAAGAATTTACGTGGTTCAGTAATATGCTTACATCTATAGGCGGCGACAGGGAGAAAGCTTCACTAAGAAAATAGGAAGATTACAACAGTGACACAAGGACTCTCTCAAAGAACCCAAACTCCAAATACACCCTAACCTCTTTCTAACCAAGAATAAACTTAGAAAAAACCCTTCTCTAATTATTCTATGCTGCACATAACCTTGAGAAAGTCCAATATATATAGTATTAGTGTTAGGTTTGCCGCACTAGCATAAGACCTTGCTAGTAACTTGGCTATAAGTCATATTCACAATAAGTATAACCTATCTGGATCATATACGAATCAAAACTTTTGTACCACTGTCTAGGAGACTGCTTGAGTCCGTAAAATGACTTCTTCAATCTGCAGACAAGATTCTCTGTAACTAAAGAGCGTTAAAAAAAAAATATATATATATATATATATACTAATAAGCATTCTTAATTTTCAATCACTACTAATTATTTCGAACCTTTAAACAGTTTAATAAATTGCTCCATACATATTATATTTTTAATATATGAAGTATAAAAAAAAGAACTTTTTTATAATAAAAATCCTAAATTTTGGATTAAAATCCAACTGTACTTGTTTAGAACGTATACTTATAAAAAAAAAGGGAAA
>BKZX01028447.1:0-11629 GCA_014362285.1 Fagus crenata
AAAATTAAAGTAATCGATTTTAGTCCCTAAAAAATATGAAGTAATCGTTTTTATTCTCTAACAAACTTAAAGTCAACACATTTAGCCCCCATAGAGCATTTGCATTAGTATAGCCAAACCCCAAATTTTGCTAAATTATTGCTATTCACACATAAAAACCCCATGCATCAGCCTCACCATTTCTTCCACCAAACCTTAACAATGAATAGTGCCTCAATTGAGCGAGATACTATTCATCAACATCCTCGTTTTTGTCATTTTTATATTCAAAAGCAAATTTCTCTCTCTTGCACCAGCTTGGCCATCAAGTTGGTGTTTCCAAGCATGCATAACACCATCTGGACAAACCACCAACATGTGTAGCCTCCCCCCCCACCCATTGGGGTTTCTTCGTCATTAAGACCAGGAATTCCGAATATATATTGGTCGGTACAAGTAAAATGTGCAAAGTGTTAGCATTTGATAGGCTGATGAGTGATGAGACAATATATGCTTTTTTTTTTGGTGAATAGATGATGGAATTTAAACTATGTATATGATAGTGTACTTGAGTATTGTTTTTTTGTTTCCTATCAAGTACCCATGTAAAAATTATAATAGAAATTATCAAAAAACAAATAACAATAAAAAGTTATGATATATTCTATCGTCGCTGATAACTACAAAAAGTTATGTGTCGTCATTGATAATGAGTTATCAACAACAACATAGGAAAGAAATCAGGTGGACCATGCATGTCGCTCAATACAAGTATACAACAAATAGGATAATAAAATTAGGAATACTAAAATATACTTATTGGTGCTAAAAGCACTCATACAATTCTATGTTTTCACTCGAAAATTTTGTACTTGCTTGGTTGGAATAAAAATTTAGACCAGTAATATGACCGAATCAAATCAGCCCAAAGGTCAGAATGTAACGCAAGAAACAAAATCACAGGAGCGCAAGCAAGTGAAGCAATGACAAATGGAACCCATGCCAATTTGTAGTCAAAGATCAAAAAGATGACAGCAATAAAGGCCGACACCATGGTTGTTATGGAGATGAAGAGAGTTGTGAGACCGAACATCAACCTTGCATGTAATGAGCTAACAAACTCACTTTGTGCATAGCTTGAAGTGAGAATCGACAGTAACAACACTATTGATGCTGCAGAGGTAAAGAGTGATATTGCATTTGAAAGGATAAAAATCATGAACCATTGCTCTTTGCGGAAAAAAGGAGTATTTGGTATGTTATTGCTAGCACTCGGAACAGTGAGCGCTGCAGCAAAGACCACAGTAGAAATGAGAGTTGCTACAAGCATACATGAATTGGCTGTCTCCTTCATTGCTTCTTCACCTACTTTAAGTAATTCTCTATGTTCTGTATTGAATACTTCTCTCGGTGTCTTTCCCTCTGAATTTTTCATATACTTATGAAAAGGTCGAGCAATCTTTCCTAGGGATGGCAACGGGGCGGATCGGGACCGGATCATGGGTGCCCCGACCCCGCCCCGCACTATGGGTAGGTAGCCCCGAAACCGCCCCGCCCCGCATGTCGGGGCAACATGCCCCGCCCCGTACTCGCCCCGAGGAGCCCCGCCCCGCCCCGAGACAGACTAACCCGTCACTAAATAGGAGAAAAAACAAATTCCAGACTTCGTGAGAGGCTGTCGGCATGTGAGAGAGAGAGAGAGAGAGATGGCGGCGGCATGAGGCCGTGAGGTGGCTGGCGGTGTGAGATCAGCAGATCGGCATGGTGGCTGGCGGTGTGAGATCAGCAGATCGGTATGGTGGCTGGCAGCGTGAGATCGGCATGGTGGCTGGCGGCATAAGATCGGCAATGGTGGCTGGCGGCAACTTGAGGGAGTGAGTGGTGGCTGGAGAAGTGAAAGTGAGGAAAGAGAGAGAGAGTGGTGGCTGGAGAAGTGAAGAAAATGTTGGAAAAAATAAACCCTAATGGCATTTTTGTGAATATAGGCGGGTCGGGTTAGTTAATATCCGTACCCGCCCCGCCCCGGGTATCGGGGCAAATTTTTAAAACCGTAACCGCCCCGCCACCTCAACGGGGCGGGTAAAACCCGCGCGGGTCGGGGCGGGTCGATACAGATCGGGTCGGGGCGGTTCAGAATTGCCATCCCTAAATCTTTCCCACTTCCTACAATGATAAGCTTGAAAAGTTAGACAAACAAAAACACAAAAAAATGAATATCAATTTAGGGTAAATATTTTCTCACACCACTTAAGTGTGGATATACATCCACAAATTGTGAATGTCAAAAAATGTCCACAATTTGTGGATATATATCCACATTTAAGTGGTATGAGACAATCACCACTCAATTACTAAACATTTCTAAGATGAATTTAAATACTTAACATTTCTAAGATGAATTTAAATGGCAGAAATTGTAACATATGGCTCAATCCACTCATAGGAATAATAAAACCACTCCTTCAATTTCCATAGTAAATTATAACTGATTTCTAAAAAGAATTGAAAAGGAAAAATGACAGATTTAGGTAGTGGTAAGGAATACCTTGAACCATTTAGCAAAAAAAAAAAAAAAAAAACCTTGAACCATAATAACTCTCGTTGCATCTGAAGGTTTGCTCGTGGGGCACCAAGTCTTTCCACGTGTGGCAACTTTCCAGCTAAGTGCAGCATGTTGTTTTGGTCAATATCAATATTTCCTACTATATAATCCTTAACTGCTGCAATGTTATATATTAAATTAAACACATGTACTTGACGTTGCAAAACAGCAACATGAAATACGCTTTGCTTTTTTTCATTAACTTCCCATAGAAGATCAGGATACTTGCAAAGAAGCACAGCTAAAAACTCAACATTTCCTGACATTGTAGCGTCAAAAAGTACTCCTGAAGGCCTCCTTATTAGCTCTGAAATTTCCTCATTTGATCGCAGTAAAACTTGCTCCCAAATCCTTTCAAGTAATCCAAAAGCACATATTGGCATCGATGCTTGCTTATATAAGCCTTTGAAGTCTACAAGCACTGTCAAAGTATCAATTTGAAAAAAAAAAATGACCTCTATTAAAGAGAAATGGGAAGCAACAAAGTTGTTTTTCAGAAAATGAGTAGCGCATTACACATATTCTTCATAAATATCATTTTCACAATACATATACTTTACATGTATTTTATATTAAAGGTAGAAAGTGAAGTCGAATATCCTAAGTTCCATTTCCAATTATCATTATGCACAATGAAAAAGTCAATCCATACATTATCTGCCTGAATATGTACCAGTGTATACATAATTATTTAGGCTTATACTCATGTTGAGTAATGAAGGTGTATTCATCCCTAAACAGCACATAGCAGAGGCTTCAAAAGAATCATACAAGCATGGAAAAGAAATCTAACAAAAAGCTGTCTAGGTATGGATGCTTTGTATGAGATAGATGAAAATACCAAAAAGAATCTACTTAATGATTGTACATTTTCATGTGTGTATGCATATCTATACCAATGGAAGCTTTAGAATTTAATTCTGCTCTTCTCCTGTTGTGCTACATAAGATCCTACCTTATTCTTCTTCAATTATTTTTAACCGGTGCTCAACCTTAAGTTTAATTTACTCCAATATCTTAAGCTACAAAAATATAAATGTATGAAGACTATACAAGAATTAGTTTTTATATGGATGTTGAATTAATTAATTAAAGATCTCTCATCTTTTTGGCATATAAAGGTTAAAAGTTTTCATAAAAAATGAAAATATAAATACACCAAATTTCATGATTAGAGAGCATGTAATTTTTGTTTCTTCAAACGTGATTTATGGGCTTAAAGTCATGAAGACATAATCATTTGCAAAAATAGTAACACGATAGTTTGGATTACGATATCTCATGCAATACGAATTGCATTTTTAATAATTTTGTAAAACATTTTCTTATGACTCATTTACAATACTCATTATGTGTGATAATATTTAGGGAATCAATTTCAATTATATGATATGTCATAAAAAAGAGAGGAAATGCAAATTGTTAAAATTAATAATAAAAACGTTAATATAATTAAAAATATGAACCTATTGTTTGAATGAATTGACAAATATGTAATTATTTCCACTAACTTAAATACATCATTTTTTTTTTCCAACTCTTGATTGTGTGTTATTAAATTTGGTCTTGTAGAATATCATGTTACAAATCAATTGTATAAAAATAACCATAAAAAATCATTTTATGTAAATAATCAGTACACCACCTATAAATAATTATTTCATGAAAAAAATACATTTACTGTATATACTCTAGTTTATTTTATATATATATATATATATATATTATTAGAGATCAATGCAAAAATTGTTAGTTTACTATCAAATAACAAATAACATTCGATTAAAATGAAATTGGCATGTGTGTTAAGGACAATGAAAATATATAATCCACCGATGTGATTTTGAATTTATTAAACCAATACATAGTTATTGAGTGGTTTAACATTAATAAAAAGTTACACAACACACACACATACGTGTATATATATATATATATATATATATATATATATAAAAGTGATTATTCAGTAGCCTAGTACTACAAATAAATGCGCAGTCCCCCTCTCACATATATGGTGGGTTTCACTAATTAAATTCATGGTAGGACCCACCACTCTGTGAGAGGGAGAACTTTGCATTTATTTATAATTCGGGACTACTGAATAATTTTCCATGTATAAAAGAGAGAGGACCATATAATTTCTTGTACATAAATAAATAGTGCATCACCTATAGATAGTTAATACATAGA
The DNA here is from genome assembly GCA_014362285.1 of Fagus crenata. Classification (NCBI taxonomy): domain Eukaryota; kingdom Viridiplantae; phylum Streptophyta; class Magnoliopsida; order Fagales; family Fagaceae; genus Fagus; species Fagus crenata. Next base: position 4,775 of record BKZX01028447.1, read on the forward strand.
AATAAATGCACTACATTTACACATGATAACAAATTAATATTTTCACATAAATGCAAAGCTTTGTTGAAATGGAAGGCTAAATGGAGAGAATTTTATTTTCTTCTCAAAGAATGTGCAACGTGTAAGAACCATAAGATGCTACATCTTAGGTTCTTGCTTTTATATATAAATATAGATATTAAGTATAGCGAAGTAAATTGTAATTGTGATTTGGGAACATGTAGTATATAGTATACTAATTAAACACTAATGGACGGAGATGAAGGGAGAAGGAAGGAGAAAATAGTCGAAATATACTAAAAATTAGTATATTCCATGAACCTTCATCTCTCCTCTTCCTCTGTCCCAAACATGCCCTACATATCTATTGTGAGAATCGGAACGGGTTTAGAAAAACTTACATAAGCTGGTGGTGTATCTTGCCACGATCTTTAGCCAATTGTTGCTAGTTATGTGGGTAGCCTTTTGAGCCAACCCATGCAAAGGTGTTTTCCCGCTTATGTATTTTGCCACGATCTTTAGCCAACTGTTGCTAGTAATGTCGGTAGCCTTCTGAGCCAACACATGCAAAGCTGTTTTCCCATTATTATTCTCGTCTCGTTCATGAGCCATTGTTGGATATCTCTTCAGTATATCCAATGCTAAATCTATACATGGAAGATTAGTTTTCATGCATGGTAGTAGTCAGAAACTATCTTTAATTGTACTCCATGAACATTATTCTATCTTCTTATATAATAATAGATTCCATAATTAGTTAAATTCATAATGAATCTCATCATTCATGTGAGAGAATGGAACATTTCTCCCAAAATATTAAATAGTTTTCCATTTATTGTAGACCAAAAAAATTGTGTGGTAGTGCCACACTTATGTTAGTGAAGTTGAATACCACTTCTTGCTAGCCAAGAACATAGTATCATTCTTAGAAATTTAGTATATGAGTTATTGCAGGCCAAGTTAATTTGTCCTCGAAAGCAACTCTGGCATCGGGGATGTATTCTAACATAGATTGTACCTAAAAAACAAATTCTAAAAGTACCAACAAATATTTAGATATTTTATATATACTCGTGTTATTAGTAGACAATTCATACCCTTGGCGTAAAGACAAATTTGTGAGCACGAAGGAATGTAGTCATACCATATAGATTGCTGGAAAGAGTAATAAAAAACAGCCTGATACGTTCACGATGATCTAGACGATCAAAATCAGTCTCCGAGTAGAGATATTGTGCCATTTCCATGTGTCCAACTTCAGCTGCCATGCCAAACGGTATTAATTGCATAGTACCACGGTTCATTGTCAGTTCATTATTCTTTTTGACCATTAACTCTGCATTTTCCACCTTTCCAGATACAGCAGCAATATTAAGGCCTGTGTCATTAAATAGATTTTTTATAGCTAGCTCTTCCACAGTCACAAAATCCACCAGTTCTTTAAGAAAATGTGTGCATTTTTCAGTAACCGCTATGTGAATCACTGTGTCCCCTCCTTTTGTTAATCTAGCAGAAAGCATGCGATGGCGATCTTTATCGATGAAGCGCTTTGCAGTTTCCCAGTCACCCTTAATTGCAGCTAGACACAACTCGCGGTAGTCATCTCTGTTTTCCCCTGTAGAGTTTTAAATATCAGAGATTTTATATATGGAATTTTATTTATTTATATACTTAATTATAGTGTTCTCCAATTGTCAAAAATTAAAACACATCCCACTATCGACCATGTTTTTTCTATACACATTACTACTAGCCTATGAAGCACAAGTACTCCAAATATGGAGCTGTACCTATATTGGCTACTGGGGCATACCCAAAATGTTTGGAACATAATCCTTTCCATTTGAAAATCTCTCAATTTATTAATTTCATGGTTCAAATTTTATTTACTGGATCTAATAGTATACAGATTGCAACGTCATTTAAATTTTAAATAATGTGTTAGACTGTACACTGTTAGATTTATAACATTTAATCTAGATTATGAAATGGACTCTCTCCATTTCATTTCAAATGGAGAGGATCCTTGTCCAAAATGTTTATATATATATATATATAATTTATTTATTTATTTATTTTTAGATATGCCACAAAATTATATAAAAGTAGTGAAAGTGATGTAAATATGAATTTTAAGTGTAATTATATAGATGTACACTTTTTTCATTTAATGTTTTAACCTTGGTTTGTAATTCAAATATTATTTAACGGTAATGAATGTACTTTATTATCCATAATTGTTCTTAAATTCACTTATACTTTATAATATATGAAAAATATATGCATAATAATATATATAAAAAAGATATCTCCGACCGTATCCGTATCCTAATTTTCTAAAAATTATCGTACCTCCGTACCGCACCCGTATCCGAAAACGTCCATGTGCTTCTTAGCTACTAACATTCTCCATAAAAGAAGCGAAAAACGACATATACATAGTATGTGAACCACAAAATCATTAATATGCCTCACAATTAAGACAAGTGTACACATTAAATTAACCAAAACACTATATAAAATGCAAAACAGAGAGAGGCTGATTTAAGAGAAGCAATGCTCTGTGTGAAATTTCATAATTGAGATATTGGATTATTTGCATTAATACTTGTGAAACAGTAACAACGGAAATTTACAAACCAAAACTAAAACAGAAATTCAAATGACCCAATAAGACAGCAACAAGTGGCACGACAGATGATGAGTAGCTTTAAGTGATCACGTGCTTTCAGTTTAATAGAACGACGCGGTATTGGGTTTGCTTTAATATGCCAGGGAATGAGACGACATCGTTGTGGCTCTTATTTGCTTATTTAACTCATTAAATGAAAACGATGTCCTGACATTAGGATTTGAATCAATGCAATGGATTTGCTAAAGCTTGTAATACACTATTTCAGTCCAAATATGCATAATAAATCCTAAAAAGACCTACATTGAATCATTTATCAACCTAAGCAAAATATATTTTAGCCTTTTAGGTATAGTACTTATCTATTTTGAAGAATATTGTTAGGTTGAGTTTGTTTGGTACACCATTTTTAAAAACTGTTTTTTTGTTTGTAAACATGAAAAAGGGGATCCCACTTAATTTTTTTGTGTTTGGCACACCAGTTTCTAATTTCAATCTCAAAAACGGTTTTTTTTTTTTGTGGGTCCCATGCCATTTTTCAGAATAGTTTGGACCTATTTTGGCCTTTTTTGAAACCGGATTCGTATCCATCTAAGATTACGGAATAGTTTTTAAAATCATATCCATCTATTTCCTTTATTTAGGAGAAATCTTTTGTACACATTAAAAAAAAAAAAAATGTTATTTGAAAGAAATAAAATAAAAATTGAAGTAGCAATTTGTCATACATCATGTGTAACAAACAATTTCAAACATTTTCAATCCAGCATGAATGATGAAAGGATGTTTTTATAGATAAAAAAATATATATAAAAATAATATGAAAAGTTCATCTCAAAGGTATTGACATACAGCAATGTTTGATAAGACATAAACACGATACGATTTTTTAGGGGTTAGTGTTTAGTTTAAATGGTCAACCCACTTTGACATGATAGAAATAAATGAATAAATTTTGGTATCTGCTTAGACTGCAATCAACCTGAAATGATTTGGTTCATAATTTGTGTCAATAAAGGTTAACCTGTTTTAACTCAAATCCATTTAACCCATATAAATAAATTTCATCATCATGTAATATAAATATAAATTTTAAATATAAAATTGAGTAATTAAAAAACTTTTTGTGGTTATATTGGTAAATTCTTTATTGAAATCCTAAAATCTTTAACCTTTTATCACATAAAAAACAAAATTTTATTTTATTGCGAATTTTAAATTTGAATGGAACTTCATTGAGTTAAAAATTTAAAATTAAAATAAGAACATTTAGATTATATGGTATAAGACTATTAGTACTTTAACTGATGTTATTAGGAAACGTTAAAATAAGAAAATTTAGATTATATGGTATTATTACTACAATAGATGTTATAATTATTTATGTGACTACCAAACATAAATATATGTTATATATTTTAAGTAATATATTCTAGACGGATTGAAATGGATTGTGTCCATGTCAATCAACATAACTTATTTCTATAAACAGGCTAGAATAACACATGTTTGTATCAAACTCATATACAATCTATTTATTAAACATGTTATGTGAGTCATGTCATCTTAACCCTCTTAACAACCACGTCATGTTAGGATTGATGGATTTTGACATTATTTTAAACGGATCTTGTCCAGGTTGAGTTATGCTGCAACCTAAGCCACGCTTATTTTTTGTTCTTGTATCTTCAGTTGTGTTCTAAGCTAGAGCCTTACTCGATCCCTCACTCATAATTTAACCCCAAAGCATTACATTTTCAGCACAAGAAAAAAGAAAAAGAAAAAGAAAATACTTAGTTCGATGAAATTTGTATAAAGAACAAAGAAAAAAGAATTACTGTCATGTGCCAAATCTGTCTCGGAAGTGGGACATTGAACTTGAGGAAAATGATCTGGATTTTGCAGACTTGGGTCCACAACAATATCTACTAATTGTGCCAGTTGCTCTGTTGAAATAGCTGCATTTGAAGAAGAAACTTAATGTAAGTATATGCACACTTGTCTATTAGTAAGAGAAGTCAACTTGTGGACTACCTGAAATTCTCCAAAAATATAGCTGATCTTATGAAGCAAAGAAAGTGACTATAAAGGGCTTAAGGAATCTACAAAACGAGAGAAATGGTTGGTATGAGTATGATTGAATTTTCGTGTTTTATATTATCGCAATAGGAAGGGAATCCCTATTCAAACATTAACAACAGAGAGAATCCCAATTACATCAATTGCACTTTGTCGAGCATCAAAATCCGCAATTTTTAGAATACCATTCTCCAATTAAATTTCAAATTCCCCAATTTTACTTATCAAGCTAACTCAAGTATCCTAATTACACCACTGGGTCGAGCATCAAATTCCGCAGTTTGTAGAATCCCATTCCCCAAATAAAAATCAAATTCGATTTTTTATGCCAATAAAAAAAAAAAAAAAAAAAAAAAAAAAAAAAAAAAAAATCAATAGTATATGGAAGCAGCCCAAAGAAGAAGAAAAAGAAGAAAGAAAACAAATAGCATATAATAAAACAGAAGAACTGAATAATTGAACTTGGAACGAAGAACTGGAGAAGAAAGAAGAAAGAAATCACAATATAGATCTCCCAGTCCCACCACTAAAACATGATAAAACATGTGACCATAATGTAATCTCATGATACTTTAAGGGAAATTTCAGTCCACAAAAGTCACCATCTTCAGCTGCCTTTAGTTGTTTCCAACATAGCATATGAACTGCCCAGCCGCTTCAAATATAGTTGTAAGTAGAAAAGGAAAGTTTCCAAGCATACATGTATCCACAGTTCTACACAATAACATCCAAGAAATAATCAATTTCTTCAACAAAATGATTGATAAAGGAGAATGGAATGCTTTCCATATTTGCTCTAAAAATTTTTGGATTATGCCCTCAAGGACAAGGGCTGATTTTAAGGGGGGTGGATTGTTATGTGCAAGGAATGGAAGTCATTTGTGTGAACTTCATAATTGTTATTGGGATTTTCATTAATTAGTTCTTTGTTATTGATGAGTCATGGGAGTACATATCAAGGGATTGTTGGGTTAAGAATGTGCCTAAAGTCATGTGGGTTGCTTATCAAGTGGCTAGGATTTTTAGGAATATTTGTATAAGTTGTTGAGTCTAACCATGTATTGGTTCCTTGTTTTTCGTTAGTGGAATCCTATTTTATTGATTTGGAAATTAGATAAAGTTGTATAAATTTCCCTTCAATTCTGTAAATGAAAGTACATGATTAATCATAAAAATATCTATAATCTTTAAGACTCTTGGGAGATTGGGTTTGTTTGAAAAAGTTATATCTAGAGGTCAGGATTTCCTTAGTTAAATTAAATCCATTGGAGGTCAAGATTTCCTCAATTAAATCCATATCTTTTCTTTTAATTCCTTGTTTTGCACCAATTCTATTTTCCTCGTTTATCCAAAAATTGTGAACGTATCAATAACATATATAAGCATATGTGTTTTGCCAAAATCATATATAATTGCAAGGTGCTGTATAACTCTTACGAATGACATGATGTACAGCATGTGCTTAGTATGCAATTTCAGGCAGCCAAGCATGTTGTATGTATTTGGGCTCACATTGTGCCATCTTCATGTAGAAAGTTAGCTTCTACTCAGGACCTTCATATCTGAAGCTCTGTCTGTAGAGTGAAAAACTAGTTTAGGAGAGTAGATACTGTTAGCCTCAAGGTTTCAATAATTATTAATTGGCTAATTAATCCAAGAACATTCATGTAGTTTTGATGATAATCATAATTTTAAGTTGTTCATTAATGATATTTTCATATGAACTAAATGATTTATGTTTTAAAGCTTAATTTTGACTATTGATTTAATTGGACCAAGATGGCCAATTCAAATATCAAGCAAATACAAAGTTGACAAATTGCAAATTTATTGAAGATCAAAGTCATCAAGACTCAAGACAAAGAAATCAAGCTCAAAGACAATGATCCGAGACATATGAGAAGTAAGAGTTAGGTTTTGTAAAGTTTATTAAGATTTGATCTTTAAGGCTCAACTTTAAAACCAACTTCAATTGAAAAATCTCTTAAAGTTTTCAAAGAAAACTTGATTGGTTGAAATTCAAATATAAGACAACCATATCAATTGAAAAATCTCTTAAAGTTTTCAAAGACAAACTTGATTGGTTGAAATTCAAATATAAGACAACCATATCAATTGAAAAATCTCTTAAAGTCTTCAAAGAC
>BKZX01028447.1:40473-66511 GCA_014362285.1 Fagus crenata
CTCTCTCTCTCTCTCTCTCTCTCTCTCTCTCTCTCTCTCTCTCTCTTACTAACTTTTCGCCCAAATTTGATTGGGGCGGGACAAACAAATATTTGCCCACCACTCTTTTTCTTGCTAAAATATTTGCCTGTCACTCTACTCTTTCCCTAATTAATCTTTGTTTTTTAATTTTTTCTTTTCTTTTCATATGTACTTACTTTGAGAAGATATCAATTCCCCCTCATTGAAAAGGACTACAAAGCAGCTACAGTTGTACCATGCTTTGACTCTAGGAAATATAGTTGTTGGCCTGTTGCATAACTCTAGGAAATATATAGTCAACACCTACTACTAGCTAGCTTTCTCATTTATTTTACTGCATGAGTTACTCCTAATTTGTTTCTTTCTTGTACATATCCCATCTGATGAAAATACTTTGTATAAAATTCACTTTAAGCTCTCACTTTGTCATTGATTTTCGCATAGAGTGTCAGAGTGAGTTTAAAGGAAGAAAAGTAGGAATTGAATTACTTTTATTTAAAAAAAAAAACACTCCCTCTATCAAACTTTGAGAGAGAAATTCTCTAAACATCTTTACCCAACTAATTTATCAGTTCTCTAACTTTCTAGATCTCTTTTTCTAAATAGAGTGTTTTAGTTTAGTTTCTATTCCTATTAACAAGCTAAGTAGAACGTTTTAGTTTAGTTTCTATTGGCATTGACAAGCTTAAAAATTGTTAGAAAGGCTTAAAATTTTAAGTAAAATACATTATACAATATATTTCACAACAATTGAGTTGACAAGTTTTTATTAAATATATATTTAGGTAATTAAATATGTATATAATACTAATAATATATATAAGTTTATGAAAATATGTCTACGTGCATGATAATGTATAAACTATGTATTTTTAAGGACTCTTGTGTACAGGGGCGGAGCCAGAAAATTATTTTGAGTGGACTAGAAGTATTAAGTAAATCTCAACGATACAAATTAATTTTATTTAATAAAAAAAAATGTGCATCTAGTCCAATGTAAGCTCTACGAATTTTTTCTAGGGTGATCAGTAAAAACTCATATAGCTAGAGATTGAGACTTGTGACCTAATCTTTGTGTGTAATTCATTCAATCTTTGTTTGAATGATGAAAAGTGGGATGATACACACACACACACATATATATATATGTCTCTTATTATTAAAGTTTATAAAGAGTGTGTATTTGTGTGTGTGACTTTGGATGATGGAAGGTGCAACTGCTCGAGATGTAGCATTTTGGCTCATCATATCTGTTTTTGAACAAATACTAAAAGTGAAAGGCTAAGATAGTTGATCACCATATCTCATACAAGTGATCCACAAAGGGAAGTGAACGGTTGGGATGGTTCCAACCAACACACGAAAATACCTTCTCTCACATTGTAGTATAGGGGATGGTTTGATTACAGTTGTAAATAAAGAGATATGTATTTTAACAAACATCACAATCTCAATTTTGAACTTTTAGTACTCAGCTCAGCTTGATACGTTTTCAACCATTGATATGAATGTATAAGCTAGTTGATCCAAACATCGTAAGCACAATTTTGATCAATAATACCTAGATGCACATGAACAATATTTATTTTATACAACAACTTATTCTCTCTCTCCCTCTCTCTCTCTCTTCCTAGTCGACTATGGATCCTTCTAAATTTTTTGAGTTGTGGGGCATTTTTTAGAGAATGAGATGAGATGAAATGAGATTTGAGATAATGAGGGAGAGAGAGAGAGAGAGAGAGAGAGAGAGAGGGAACATGTTGAGGCTTACTACTTTATATATATTTTTTTTGCTAAATCCTTTTACTTTGTATATTTGCACTCTTAATCTCTCGCACCACACTTTTTAATGATTTCTTCACATTAACACTGTGTTCGATGATGTAGTCAGGATTTTCAATTGACTAGAGTCGAAATATGAATCAATTTTTTCTTAATGAAAATTCAAAGTAACATCCATTATGTATTAACAAAAGATCAACAAATGAAAAGACACATAATAATGATTTTTTAATACATTACATTGCAATTATCTAATTAAATGAAAGTTGATGTTTTTAAAATTATTGAAATCATCTATGATTGATTTTGTATTAATTGTCACAACAAATAAAAGTAATGTTTGTATTAAATGTCGCAACAAATAAAAGTTATGTTTATTATCTCATTATATGTACAATAATATTCTAAAAAAAAAAAAGTCTAATTATTATGGTTTAATTACTATTTTGGTCCTCAACCTATGGTATTTGTGTCAAAATGTTTCTCAATGTTTCGAATGTGTCAAATCCTTGTGTCATTTTGGTACTTGTTTTTTTTCTAGTGATATCTTCAATCTTCACGTTTGTTAGTGGATTGATAGCATGGAATTATCTGAATCATTTATTTTAAAAGAGATGTCAGGATTAAAAGAATTTTATGTGGTAGAATATCCTAAGAACTTTAGAGGATCATGATCCCTGGATGAGAATTAATAAAAATCTACCAACTCAGTATTGATGTGAAATTGTTGTAAAAATATTGCCCAACTCTTATTTCCAAAGAAAGGTAATCATCATCAACTTTCTTATACTGCTGAATCAATCCATCTTCAATTTCCAGAAGATGGGCCAAGCAATTCTTATGATAAAGAAAATATTTTGGGCTTTCAATCATTTCCAAGCACACCCTTTAGTTTAAATGAATCTGAAACAAATGGTTCTTATATTGAAGATGGATTGCAACAATTTTCTCCTTCCAATGAATTACCCTTTCCTGCTACTGCTTCTATTGAGGAAGCTGAGAAGAGGTGGAATATTTAACCTATTATATTTTCTAGTTTTAAGTAGAGTAGCAGTGCAAGCATGTCGTTCTACTAGCTAGATGCAACATTTACACCAATTTCTTTCAAGTGAGGTAGTGCCAATCATGTGATTCTGTGAATGAGAATAAGACAAGTAATCATTTAGTATTTGTGATAATAACAACATGGTATTCTCTCCTCTCGCATAATAGTGTGTCCTTTCAATTAAATTCATGATCGGGCCTCTCATTCATGTGAGAAGAGTGAATCCATGTCACTATACTACAAGAGTACTTAATAATTTTCGCAAGAAACTTTGACTGTGACCGAAAAAGTTGAATCATGTTCATATTGTTTATGTATTTATGTACAAATTTTACTAAATATTTGTCATATGGGCTTTAGGCCTTTTAGTTTGGGCCTTCATTGTATGCCACTATTTTGGTTTTGTTCCTTTGAACCACTTATTCAGTATATAAACCTCTTTATATCATGTTTTCACATGCTTTGGTTGATATAGTTTCTAGGTTTAAATTGCTTTTGTATGATTAGGGTTAGATTTCCTTATCAAATATTTATTTATACATAGCCCAATAATATGAAAGAATGTTAGCCATGTGGCTACGTAGATTTGGGTGCCTAACACACCTTCCCAACCATGTACCCTAACTCGGACTCAAATTAGACCAGTTAAACCTTAATTTTTAAATGAAGTCTAAAAAGTGTTTATGGACCTAAACTACGTGACAACTCGCTTCTTTACCCTAACCTCATTGAGCATTAGTTGCCTCTAATCCCAAGGTGTCTCACGGGTATCTCACACCTTGAATGAAAATGCATAAACGAACAAGGAGGAAATTAAGTAAGGATCATTGAGAAGATCCATACCTCACTACTTGTACTTACGTGGAATATTTTGACTGGACCCTCAGTTGAATCTTTGTCGCGGCTAGGTGATTAGTCAAACGATCACATGTGTTTTGTTTAACTAAGACCAATTGGGATGAGTGGGGTGAGAGTGGTAATGGGGACTTCATGAGAGAGGGAGAAAGATAGGCTCGTTTTTGGTTATGGTGGACTAGAAAATGATAAAAGCTAAAAAAATGCCTTTCTGACCACTTTGCTAGTAAAACTGTAATTTCTAACTGTTTTTGGGTGATATTGAATGAATAAATGATGAAATAGTGTTGTGAAGAGTTAGTTTTGTACGCAAAAAGGTTAGAAAGGGGTTGGTGGGAGATTATGGCCATGCAGCTGGCCATAATCAATCAGGATCAATCAGCATTTGAAATTTGAGTGATTTTAGGGGTTCATGTCTATGAGTGGTGTATGCCTCTTTGGTGAGGTGGTTGTTGGATGGTCTGGGTTATGGGCCTAAAGTCTTCAAATGATTGCCTATTGTGCCTAACACAAGGTACTGATCATATTGATAGATATTGAGGTTTCTTAATCATTAAGACCGGGAACTCCGAATATATATTGGTCAGTACGATTAAAATATGGAAAGTGTTAGTATTTGATAGGCTGATGTGACAGTATATGGTTTTCTTCTTTTTTTTTTAATTTTTTTTTAATTTTTTTATTGTGAATAGATGATGGAATTTAAACTATGTATATGATAGTGTACTTGTGTATTGCCTTTTTGTTTCTTATCAAGCACCCATGTAAAAATTATAATAGAAATTATCAAATAACAAATAACAATAAAAAGTTATGATATATTCTATCGTCTCTGATAACTACATATAAGTGACAATATTATCTGCCGTCATTGATAATGAGTTATCAACAGCGACATAGTAAAGAAATCAGGTGGACCATGCATGTCGCTCAATACAAGTATACAACAAATAGGATCGTAAAATTAGGAATACTAAAATATACTTATTGGTACTTAAAGCACTCATACAATTCTAAGTTTTCACTCGAAAATTTTGTACTTGCTTGGCTGGAATAAAAATTTAGACCAATAATATGACCGAATCAAATCAGCCCAAAGGTCAGAATGTAACACAAGAAACAAAATCACAGGAGTGCAGGCAAGTGAAGCAATGACATATGGAACCCATGCCAATTTGTAGTCAAAGATCAAAAAGATGACAGCGATAAAGGCCGACACCATGGTTGTTATGGAAATGAAGAGAGTTGTGAGACCGAACATCAACCTTGCATGTAATGAGCTAACAAACTCACTTTGTGCATAGCTTGAAGTGAGAATCGACAGTAACAACACTATTGATGCTGCAGAGGTAAAGAGTGATACTGCATTTGAAAGTATAAAAATCGCGAACCATTGCTCTTTGCGGAATAAAGGAGTATTTGTTATGCTATTGCTGGCACCTGGAACAGTGAGGGCTGCAGCAAAGACCACAGTAGAAATGAGAGTTGCTACAAGCATACATGAATTGGCTGTCTCCTTCATTGCTTCTTCACCTACTTTAAGTAATTCTCTATGTTCTGTGTTGAATACTTCTCTTGGTGTCTTTCCCTCTGAATTTTTCATATACTTATGAAAAGGTCGAGCAATCTTTCTCACTTCCTAGAATGATAGGCTTGAAAAGTTAGACAAACAAAAACACAAGAAAATGAATATCAATTTAGGGTAAATATTTGCTCACACCACTTAAGTGTGGATATACATCCACAAATTGTGAACGTTTAAAAATGTCCACAATTAATTTGTGGATATATATCCACATTTAAGTGGTATGAGACAATCACCCCCAATTACTAAACATTTCTAACATGAATTTAAATACATAAGATTTCTAAGATGAATTTATATGGCAGAAATTGTAACATATGGCTCAATCCACTCATAGGAATAAGAAAGCCACTCCTTCAATTTCCATAGTAAATTATAACTGATTTCTAAAAAGAATTGAAAAGGAAAAATGACAGATCTAGGTAGTGGTAAGGAATACCTTGAATCATTTAGCAAAAAAAAAAAATACCTTGAACCACAATAACTCTCGTTGCATCTGAAGGTTTGCTCGTGGGGCACCAAGTCTTTCCACGTGTGGCAACTTTCCAGTTAAGTGCAGCATGTTGTTTTGGTCAATATCAATATTTCCTACTATGTAATCCTTAACTGCTGCAATGTTATATATTAAATTAAACACATGTACTTGACGATGCAAAACAGCAACATGAAATACGCTTTGCTGTTTTTCATTAACTTCCCATAGAAGATCAGGATACTTTCTAAGAAGCAAAGCTAAAAACTCAACATTTCCTGACACTACGGCGTCAAAAAGTACCCCTGAAGGCCTCCTAAATAGCTCTGAAATTTCCTCATATGATTTCTTTTTTAGAACTTGCTCCCAAATGCGTTCAAATAATTCATTAGCAGGTGATGACATCGATGCTTGCTTTCCCTTGAAGTCTACAAAATAGGATTAAAGTATCAATTGAAAAAATAAAAAATGAACGGAGAGCGAAAAATTAGTTGGAGTGATGCAAAATGTTGACAAAAACTTCATTACGTATCCTATCTAAATTCTGTGCATAAGAAGTTTGTAAGTAGCATTACACATATTCTTCATATGATCATGTTAAGAATATGTGAGTAGCATTACTCATATTCTCATATCTAGTTAATAATACGAATCCAATTGCAATTATTATTATGCACAATGGAAAAATAAATCCACGCATCATCTGCCTGAATACATATGTTGCGGTGTTACACATAATCTTTTGCTTTTTTTTTCTAAATATTAGGTATAACTGGGTAAAAATTGTTATGGTGTTTTGGGAACATGTGAGTATGCAGTGTACTAAACACGAAATATCAATTGTGAGAATTGGAGCGGGTTTATAAAAACGTACATAAGCAGGTGTATCTTGCCACGATCTTTGGCCAAGTGCTGCTGGTAATGTCGGTAGCCTTTTGAGCCAACACATGCAAAGCTGTTTTCCCATCATTATACTCGTCTCGTTCATAAGCCATTGTTGGATATCTACTCAGTATTTCCAATGCTAAATCTATACATGGAAAGATGAATTTTTATTGATTCATAAACTATATATGATTATAATTAAAAATAAATAAAAAATATGTTTATTATGAATAATTTTTTTTTTAGATGAGATTTGAACCTAGGTCTCTTGCTCAACGACAAGAAACTTTACCAGTTGAGCTAACTAGAACCCACATTTATTATGAATAATTATTCAGTACTATAAGAGCATTGTTTTCAGTACACACATGGGGCCTGGCCCCGTGGTTTGGATTGTCCAAGCCCATCACAATTTTAGTTGCCTACTTATTATTAAATATTAAAAAACATTATAAAAGCCTCGGGGATTGGGTTGCTCAAGCCCATCACAATTTTAGTTGCCTACTTATTATTAAATATTAAAAAAACATTATAAAAGTCCAAAAAAAAAAAAATTTATGTGAAATAAATGTTACATTATGTTTTTAGCTTGAATTACATTAAAAAAACAATTAAAGCAAAATGTAATCCCAGTTATAGTAATTATATGTCTAATAGTTTTTTAACTAAAAAATTCCTTAGTGTTAATAGAAAAAGAAAAATCACGGTCTCATAAATTAAAGCACAACAAAATTAATACTAATAATAAATTAAAAGTCATAAAAAAATCATTAGATAAACATGGTAACACATTACACGACAACACAAAACAATGGCTTACCCCCACAAACCTATCCCTACAAACAAAAACACATGGTCAGTGACCACATACACGTACGAACAAAATTTTCAAACAAATCAATAAATCATACAGTGGAGACTGGCCTTATTCACACGAATACTGAAACACATCACATATGTCTCACATATATCTTATTAAAAGCATAACACTCCCATTAAAAAAAAAAATGTATAATAATAAATTTTTTTTATATGTAGACTAATATATATATATTTTTTCCTTTTATGTATAGTTGTATAGTAATATATATATATATATATATATTTTAATGTCTACCAATTCTTTTTTTTTTTTCTTCACTTATTGCCCCCACGGGGGGGGTGGGGGGGGGGGGTTGCCCTAGCTAGCCCTTGGGCTTGTAGGGCTTACCCTAGGGCCGAGCATGTATATACCATACCATAAAGACAAATTTGGCGAAGGAATGTAGTCATACCAATAGATTGCTGGAAAGAGTAAGGAAAAATAGCCTAATGCATTCATGACGATCTAGACTGTCAAAATCAGTCTTTGAGTAGAGATATTCTGCCATTTCCATGTGTAGTAGAGTAGATCTCATTAATTAAGTTCATGATAAAACATTTCTCCTAAAGTATTGAATAATTTTTCATTTATTGTAAGACCAACAAATGTTTTTGGTACTACCACAATTATGTCACGTGAAGTTGCATGCCAGTTCTTGCTAGCCCAAAAAATATGCACACATATGCAACTTAAAAAAAAAAAAAAAAAAAAAAAAGGAATTGCAAAGGGAGAGAGAGATCAGAGAGAGATCCAAAATTTGAAGACTTTCAACAAAAGTTTGTAGTGTGATTCTTATAAATTTAGCATATATGAGTTATCATATTCTATGAATTAGATAGATAGATAGATAGATATAATAATAAGGGAAAAATATACTTTACCTACCTGTGGTTTGACCCATTTATATATTACCTACCCGTGGTTTAAAAACTAACAATTTGCCCACCTGTGGTTTACTCTGTTAGCTACCTTAACCCACATCCACGCCGCCGTTTAAAAAAAAAAAAAAAAACACAACAAACCACAAAAAAACACAAAATTAAAAATCAAAACCTGTTATTGTTTTTATGGTTAATGGAAAATCTATTATTGTTTGGTGGTTTGTTTTCTTGTTTTTTAGGGAGAGAGAAGTGGCGTTTTTTTCTTTTCTTATTCCTCTATTTTCTCCGACATTGTTTGATGGCTATTATATCATTTGTATTTACTAATTGCTTTGAGGATGTTGATCTGTGTAAGTGGATCTTACATATGTAAAATATATTTTTTGTTTGGTGATTGTTCAGATAATGTTTTCTTTGTCAAAACAAATTTCTAGATGTGCTTGATATGAGAGCATGTTTGAGGGCCAGTTGGCCTTGATCTTCTTTGGGGATTTTGATGGAGTTGGGATTTCTTTGACGAAGCCATGAAGTTGGCCTTGATCTTCTGTGTTGAGACTTTAAATATGTTTCTTATAAAAGTCTCAAGGAAAAGGGAGAAAGAGGGGGTTTGATTTTTAATTTTGTATTTTTTTTTTTTTTTATGGTTTGTTCTGTTTTTTTTTTTAATGGTAAAGTGGATGTAGGTTAAGGTTGCTAACAGAGTGAACCATAGGTAAGCAAACTGTTAGTTTTCAAACCACAGATAGGCAACATGTAAATGGACCAAATCACAAGTAGGTAAAGTGTACTTTTTCCTAATAATAAATAATAATAAAAACACTTAATGGTACCATAAAGACAAATTTGGGAGAACTAAGGAATGTAGTCATACCATATAGATTGCTGGAAATGGTAATAAAAAACAGCCTGATTCGTTCAGGATGATTTAGACGGCCAAAATCAGTCTTTTCGTAGAGATATTGTGCCGTTTCTATGTGTCCAACTTCAGCTGCCATGCCAAACGGTATCAATTCCCTAGTACCACGAATCATTGTCAGTTCATTATTCTTTTCGACCATTAACTTTGCAATTTCCACCATTCCAGATGTAGCAGCAATACTAAGGCCTGTGTCTTTATTTTTATTCTCTATAGCTAGCTCTTCCGAAGTCACATAAGCCGCCATTTCTTTTAAAAAATGTGTGCTTTTTACAGTAACCGCTATGTGAATCACTGTGTCGTCTGATTTTGTCAATTTAGCTCGAAGCATTTCACGATCGTTATCGATGAAACGCTTTGCATCTTCCCAGTTACCCTTAATTGCAGCTAGACACAAGGCGCGACGGTCATTTCTTTTTTTCCCTGCATAGTCAAATATAAGAGATTTGTAAATGGAGATTTATGTATTTATATATTTATATATTTCATTATAGTGTTCTCCAATTGTCAAAACTCAAAACACATCCCTCTCCATAGACCCCGCAAATGGGATGGATCGATCTGGTTTGGTTTCGATCTGACCAGGTTCGGGTCATATCCTGTTAGGGTAAAAAGCTATGGGATTGAAACGGCTTATTATTCTTGTGACCTTTATCCGATTTTTAACTGGTTAGATCAAAGATGGCTTGATCAATCCAAAATCAATCCCAATTAAAATGGCTTGATTCATTATTCATGTCAAGACGGGTTGACTCATTTTGACATAAATCCGATGAACCAATTTAAATAAGTTTCATTTTTCTGTAACATAAATTTAAATTTTAAATATAGAAATAGGTAATGAAAATAATTTTAAAGGTTATATTAGTAAATTCCTCATTGAAACCCTGAAGTCCCTAATCCATTTATCAAAACCAAGGAAAACAAAATGCTCATTTTATATTATTGTTCTTAGATTGTGTTGAATGAAACTTCATTGGGTTAAAATAAGAACATTAGATTACATGGTATTAGTTCTTTAAATGATGTTATTAAGAAAAAAAAAATTATTATTATTTAATATTTAGACTAAAGTCCACTTTTGACACATCAGCCCATTAAAAAATTGGCAGCCCACCCATTAAAACTACACCGTTTCACCCAACACCTTCTCACAACTACACCGTTTCCAACACCCCTTCTCACTTCCATTCCACGAAAATTGATCAACGAAGAGGGAGCTGGGGTTTTCTTAGAGATGTTAACGGTTGTTGAAAATTCATGTTTTTACCAATTACCAGTGTAGCATGGTGCTATTGTGATTTCATTTGTGAGAAATTGGTTTTGGGAGAAATATCCATGTCCACAAGTTTGAGGGAGTGGAGAAAGTAGAAATATCAAAGAAATGACATATTAAGTGGGGCTGATAAAATTACGATGGTGGATTGAAAATATATGGCATGTAGTAGGCTACTTGCCAAAGTGGCATACAGGGCAAATCAATTACTTACTGGAATGGATTTCTTTGACCACGTGCTCAGTTGGAAACAGTTTTCGACCAAAGAAAAAACGAGAGAAACAAAATTTGGGAGAAGTATGAACACTGAAACAAAACTGGATCTCAGATTCTTGGCCTAGATTGGCTTCTAGCCCACTCCGTGTGTAAAAGCAATTTCATAGTATTCCAATGCTTATAAATGTGGCGTTTCAAAAATCAAGTCCACGAGGACCACGACCCCACCCTCGCGTATCATTTTGGAGTGCTTTTCTGGGGTTTCAACCATTTGGTTACCCATTCATGGCAGAAAACCAAAAAAATAGAAAGAATTACAAAAAATTAAAGCAGCCTTACCAAATCACTTCCATTTCTCTCTTCTTCGCTTCAGCAATTCGTAAACACCAGCTCCCTCTTCGTTGATCGATCTTCGAGAAATGGAAGTGAGAAGGGGTGTTGGGTGAAACGGTGTAGTTTTAATGGTGGGCTGCCAATCTCTTTTTCTTTTTTCTTTTTTTTAAGTTTTAAAAAAATTTGAGTGAGCTTATGTGTCAAAGTGAGCCATGTGGCATGTTTTGTCAGCATTAAAGTGGTCCAATTAAGCACCTAATGGTGGAGAGATTAACTGAAATAGACAGAAGGCTCATTTGAAAATTAAACAGATTTAAAAGGCCAAAAAAAAAATATTTTGGGAGTTAAAAGTGAACTTTAATCTAATATTTATGTGCCTACAAATATGTTAATGATTTTGGGTAATATTTTTTAAATGGATTGAAATGCATGGGTTGTGCATGTCTTTGTCAACCAATCCATGTACAATTTGTTTATTAAATATGTTTTGAGCGTCATGTCATGTTACCCGCTAGGTCGTGTTAGTATTGAAGAGTTTTGACACTATTTTTAAACGGGTTGAATTATGTTGCAAGGTTGCAACCCAAGGAAGTCAATTTTGTTTTGTACCGGCTGCTATTGTCAGAATTTATCTTACCAGTACTCAATCCATTACAGGAATAGCCCTATCTTGTCTCGCCTTAAAGATCGGTTTCAAAATGTACGGACCATTCCAATTTTGGTCATTCTGAACGAAAAAAAAATTTCGGCCCAGAATACTTACTCTTCTATATTTTTTTGTTTACCAAAAAAATCAACTCCATCATAAGGGTAACAATTACGAAGATCCAACCATTGGGTCGTTAAAGATTTTAAAGCAAAAATATAAAAGATGGTAACAAGTACTTTAACTGATGTTATTAGGAAACGTTAAAATAAGAAAATTTAGATTATATGGTATTATTACTACAATAGATGTTATAATTATTTATGTGACTACAAAACATAAATATATGTTATATATTTTAAGTAATATATTCTAAACGGATTGAAATGGATTGTGTCCATGTCAATCAACATAACTTATTTCTATAAACAGGCTAGAATAAGACATGTTTGTATCAAACTCATATACAATCTATTTATTGAACATGTTATGTGAGTCATGTCATCTTAACCCTCTTAACAACCAGGTCATGTTAGGATTGATGGATTTTGACATTATTTTAAACGGATCTTGTCCAGGTTGAGTTATGCTGCAACCTAAGCCACGCTTATTTTTTGATCTTGTATCTTCAGTTGTGTTCTAAGCTAGAGCCTTCGATCCCTCACTCATAATTTAACCCCAAAGCATTACATTTTCAGCCCAAGAAAAAAGATAAAGAAAAAGAAAATACTTAGTTCGATGAAATTTGTATAAAGAACAAAGAAAAAAGAATTACTGTCATGTGCCAAATCTGTCTCGGAAGTGGGACATTGAACTTGAGGAAAATGATCTGGATTTTGCAGACTTGGGTCCACAACAATATCTACTAATTGTGCCAGTTGCTCTGTTGACATAGCTGCATTTGAAGAAGAAACTTAATGTAAGTATATGCACACTTGTCTATTAGTAAGAGAAGTCAACTTGTGGACTACCTGAAATTCTCCAAAAATATAGCTGATCTTATGAAGCAAAGAAAGTGACTATAAAGGGGTAAAGGATTCTACGAAACGAGAGAAATGGTTGGTATGAGTATGATTGAATTTTCGTGTTTTATATTATCGCAAAAGGAAGGGAATCCCTATTCAAACATTAACAACAGAGAAAATCCCAATTACATCAATTACACTTTGTCGAGCATCAAAATCCGCAATTTTTAGAATACCATTCTCCAATTAAATTTCAAATTCCCCAATTTTACTAATCAAGCTAACTCAAGTATCCTAATTACACCACTTGGTCGAGCATCAAATTCCGCAATTTGTAGAATCCCATTCCCCAAATAAAAATCAAATATGATTTTTTATGCCAAAAAAAAAATCAATAGTATATGGAAGCAGCCCAAAGAAGAAAATGAACAAAGAAGAAAAAGAAGAAAGAAAACAAATAGCATATAATAAACAGAAGAACTGAATAATTGAACTTGGAACGAAGAACTGGAGAAGTTCAGGAAAAAAAATAAAAAATTGGGAACTCTGGAAGGAAAAGAGAAACTAAAATATAAGTCAAGCAGCAGTTTAGGCCTTCCTACAAATAGAACTATGCAAATCAATAATTAAAAATGGTATCTCCTTTTACCCAAAAAAAAAAAAAAAGAAAGATGAAAGAAAATCACAATATAGATCTCCCAGTCCCAACACTAAAACATGATAAAACATGTGGCCATAATGTAATCTCATGATACTTTAAGGGAAATTTCAGTCCACAAAAGTCACCATCTTCAGCTGCCTTTAGTTGTTTCCAACATAGCATATGAACTGCCTCAGCCGCTTCTAATATAATTGTAAGTAGAAAGGGAACGTTTCCAAGCATACATGTCTCTACAGTTCTACACAATAACATCCAAGAAATAATCAATTTCTTCAACAAAATGATTGATAAAGGAGAATGGAATGCTTTCTATATTTGCTCTAAAATCAACGAGACTCCCAATCCTTCAATTTCTTGCTTCCTTTGGGTTTTGCTATGGGCGCATTCATTCCAGCCATTTTTGCATTGTACTTGGCCCGAAGAGGATCATTGTATGTCCACCTGCACGACAAAAAATCATTTGAGATCAAGAATCAATCTGACATTGATATATCACAACTTATGCATAAAAGAACATTTTGAAAGAGCAACAAAAAAAATATTCAAAATATTCATTGTGCACCGTTTCAAGTACCAATCAGCTTTTTTTTACTTGGTATATTTACTCATGCATGCAATTGGTATGAACCTCAATCTCACGGACCACCACATTCTAATGGGGGAAAATGTGTCAAAATATTTGTTGTGCTCCGTTTCTAGTAAGAAGATTTTTATTTATTTATTTTTTTTTTGACTTGGTATATTCACTCATGGCATGCAGGGCCGGCCCTAGTGTTAAGCAACTAAAGCAGCCACTTGAGGCTCAACAATTTTTTGCTGCATGTTTTTTTTAGAAGGCCCCATGCTTTCAAAAGTAAAATTTAAAAGGTCTTCATGTTGGTGTTTTTTCTGGACTTTTTCCCCCCTATTTCTGCTCATTTTATAACAATTTTACCCTTCCTAATCTACAAAATTGCCTACCCCAGTACACAATTTCGATCCTTTTTTTTTTTTTTTTTTTTTAATTTGTTTTTTGTTCTATTGTAGTGAAGTTGTGCTATTTGTTTTGTTCTATTATTTTGTGAACTTTGTGAAGTTGAGCACTGAAGCTAATTAATTTAAGAATTTTAGGTTTTGAGCTATTGTTGAAATATGTTGAAAAGAAAACTGAAATTTGGATTTGTTCAATTGTTTTTATATTATAAATATGTTAAAAATTGAAATGATATCAATTGTATGAATTAAATATTGGTTCTTAATGTTTACACAGATTGCATGTTTTAAACCCGCCATGAGGGTTAGAAAGGATTTGAGTTTTATATCTAGGTGCTCAAACTCAACTTGATTATTAATCTAAATTATTAAAATATCTCTATTTTTAATTTTCTTTAAAAAACAATAAATAAAAAAAGTAGGGTTTCCATGATCAAAGCAAGGAGGGATTTTGCTAAATAATACTTTTTTTAAAAGAATTTTGCAATGAGGCACTCTTTGGGTATTAAAGTGAAACTCGTCTCTTCAAGAGACAAATTTAAAAACAGTGTTTTTTTAAGCAAATAATATTATTAAGCACAAAAAATCTCGAAGTAAGTGTGACTCTCTCTCCCTCCCTTAAAATATTACTTAAGTATATGTAAAAGTACTGAATAATGCTAAAATTTTATTAAATAATATTTTATATGGTCAATATTAGGTTAACTCGGCTTAATCATCCTACTCGTTTGACCTAACTCATGATAAGATAAATGAGCAGGTTTTGTACATAAGGTAAGTTTTGGTAATTAAAAGAGTTAGGGGGTTTGGATTTGGACAAAAATAAAAAAACTCATCCCAAACTCATGATTCAAATGCACGTAATTGATCCCTGATATTTCAAAAAAGTGCACCGTTGGTCCTAAGGGACCTATAACACTAATTTTTTTTAAAACTTTAGGAACTAAAAATAAGCGTTATTGGCCCTTAAATAGTACCATTTAAAGATCAATACTACTCACTTTTTAAAACTTGAGGGACTAATTGCGTTCACTTGTTTACACTTAGAGACTAAAATTCACCATAGGTACCAACAATGCACGTTTTTGAAATGTTAGGGACCAATTGTGCATGTTTGAAACATTAGGGACTAAAAGTGAAACTTGTGTAAATGTTAGAAACTAACAATGTATTCAACCCACAAAAAATTATAAAACAATATTGCAATTTAAAAAAAAAAAAAAAAAAGCCCTTTACTTATAACCATTTTTTTTCTTTTTCTATTTTTAGCTAAAAATGCCTCATATATGGTTCTCGCTTTAGGCCTGTAAATATCTTGAGCTGGCCCTGCACTCATGCATGCCAGGGGCAGGAACACCAATCTCAATGACCACCCCATTCTTATGGGATGGTTGGAGATATCATTTAGCCCAAAGGCCATTGGCGTAGGATGAATAATCTTACAGAGATTATGAACAATATATAAACTATATGTATCATATCATATGCAACATGTTTCCCACAACACCGATATTTTTTTGTAAGATTTCAATGAGGAAATACTTTATGCATACAAAATATTCCTTAAAAAACACCAATCATTACATATGAAGAGAGTGCATCAATGAAATCTAAAAAAAAAAAAAAAAATCAAATCATTAGAGCCTATGTTTCCCACAACAAGAAGTGCAACTATGAAAAGAAATAACAACCTAAGACTGGCTCCAAATTTCCATTCAGATCGTATAATTTAATCTCTAACACCCTTCTTTTGTATTAAAATAGGATGGACATTTCTAATGGTTAAGGACTAGCAGAGCCGGATAGGGTGAAAGGGGGTGAATTATACAATAATTTTATATAAATAGGACCAAATTAGCAAAAGACAAAACAGTAGGCGGTTTAATAATCATTCATTAAACTCATTAAAATTTAAAGAACTTAGAAGAGAAGTACAAGAGAGACGGGGGAAGAGAGAAATATATGGGCATAAAGCAAACCCTATAAGGTGTCAAAATAACTGAAAAATGTATTTTATTCGTTGAATACAATTTTGGTATATTAGTCAACATAATTTTAGATCCGGGTATTTTAGTCACCGCAATTTTAGATCCACCCTACAACGTAGGACAGATTGAGAAATCTAACTACATGTACTTGTAATGAGGTTGGGATTAGGAGAATTTGTGGATGTAGTATTTAGAACTTTAGAAAGAAAGGTTAGGATATGTTAAGGAATCCCACATAGGTTAGATAGGAGAGTTGTGTTAGTAGTCCTATATATAAATAGAACACTTTACAACACATTGTATTCATCCAAATTATATCATACAGAGAATATAATAAAGATGTAGCCCATTGGCTACATCATGTGGACGTAGACTCACATAGCCAAACCACTTGAAAAACCCTAGCCTCCATTCTCTTCCTCTCTCTTCATCTCACTCAATTATATTTCTCTCAATTATTATTTATATTAGATTTAGGTTTTCTACATGGTATCAGAGCCTTAGAGCTCTATCAAGCAACTCGATCCTTCCGCTTCCGCATTTCAAAAAAAAAAAAATCCCATCCATTCTTTGCCACAAAAAAAAAAAAAAAAAAAAAAAATCATTCCAAAGCTTCTCATCACAGATCTCATTCTTTCAGAAAATCGAACACACGGATCTATAGAAAAACCAACGATGGGAAAAACCCACGTTTTCCAATCATCATCAGAAATTTCACGCGCCTCCACGCGCTACAATAGTCTTCGGAATCTTCATCACGCGCCGCCGAGCCCCAAGCTCCAGATCTACCTATTCCGGCATCATTTCCAAAAATTGACAGCACCATAACGATCGGCGTCGTCAGATCGGTTTGCACCGAAAATTTTGCAACCATCCGCACGCACCGGGTCACTAATCGGGTACCCATGACCCGGATTTGAGATCCATCCCTATTTCTGACCCACGCCACTCACAAGAATGACGTCAACCCTAGGTCACTATTGCTTACTACTAACGTCAGCAGACTCGGAAAAAAAAAAAAAAAAAAAAAAAAAAAAAAAAAAAAAAAAAAAAAAAGGTCATTTTATTTTCCTTTGTATGCCTTTTTATTTCATTTGCAATATTCAAAAAAAAAAAGAGAAAACTAGCATTGACCAGTAAGAAAAAAAAAATTCAAATTTTGAATTTCAAAATTCAAAAAAAAAAAAAAATGTGGGATATACTTTTTTTGATTTTATCTTCATGAGCCAAGATCGAGCCAAGCTATAGAGCCACTGAGTTGAGATCTTGAGCCAAGACCGTTTGAAGATCCGAGCCTCTGAGCCACTAAGTCGCGATCCGAGCCATTGAGCCATGATCCGACCAAGGCAAGCCGAGATCGAAGTCCCCAAGCCAAAATCCAAGCCACCGAGCCTCTGAGCCAAGATCCAAGCCATCTAGCCGAGATACGAGCCAAGCCAAGTTGAGCCTATTTGAGCTATTATTTTGTAAACAAACTCAAAGGTTTCATTAAAATTACACCTTGAGTTTGAGGGGGAATGTTAAGGAATCTCACATAGGTTAGATAGGAGAGTTGTGTTAGTAGTCCTATATATAAATAGGACACTTTACAACACATTGTATTCATCCAAATTATATCATACAGAGAATATAATAAAGATGTAGCCCATTGGCTATATCATGTGGACGTAGGCTTACATAACCGAACCACTTGAAAAACCCTAGCCTCCATTCTCTTCCTCTCTCTTCATCTCTCTCAATTATATTTCTCTCCATTATTATTTATATTAGATTTAGGTTTTCTACAAGATACAAGAATAACTAAAACTTTTGTAAGGGAAGGGAAAGGATTCGATTTAGGATTACGAAAGAGGTGAGAAGAAACAAAATTAAATTTGTCCACACATTTTAAATAGCAGCGTGAATAATGCATGTGAATAGTGCATCTGAGCAGAATAGGCTCAAAAGCCTTAGTTCCAAAATTATGGGATTAGTTATGGATCCGCAACAGACAAATTTTGTTCGTTCACATGTATACTTGTAAGCAAAAAAAGTAGCAGTATAGATGCATAGTACCATGAGTAATATCATGAATAGTGACAAAATGCCAAAGAAGTAGAAAGATAAACTATGCAATCACAATTCAGAAGGAGAAGGCAATCACACTCTCAAAACTTAAAATAAAGTACTAGAATTTTATTAAATTAATCTTTCACTAAATGTTATTGACTACAATAAAACCTTTATATAGGCTGTTGCTAAATCCCTTCCAAGAAGGACAAATACTACTAAATAACTCTGATGCAGTCATGGAAGCTTAAGTTGTTACTATTTCGCAAATTTGCCTATTCAAGTCTTAATTTATGGAGCCCTCACGTGAAGTGAAAGTTGTGTAGTTTTAAAGGTCTAGGTATGAATCTTTTAGGTTAAAACTCCTACCAATCCAGTGAAACCAAGACCCTATCAATCTAATAATTCAACTGTTTCAACAGTCCATGCATAATGTTTTATAGTTTTGAATAAATGGACTGTTGAATTATTGGATGTTAGGCAAGGATTGAACAAAGTTAAACAAGGGTGACTTAGTGTTAAAGTTTTTGAATGATATTAATTATCTGGAAAAAAAAAAAAGCTTTTGAATGATATCATTCAAAAGAGTAGCTCAAGGATCTAGAGCATCCTATGTAAAATTAAGGAAGTATAAACAAGGTGACTTCTCATACACAATCAAAATCTAAAACTAACGTATAAAGACGAATCTGGATCAGTAGGGAAGCAGAATGATATCAAAAGTGAACACATATACGATATGACAATACTATAGAAGAAGGAACGAAAGAAGGATAATCAAAAGAGAAGACAACTTACGGATTGTGCCATCTAATCTTCATGTAGAAAGTTAGCTTCTACTCAGGACCTTCATATCTAAAGCTCTGTATGTCGAGTGAAAAACTAGTTTAGAAGAGTAGATACAGAATTATAGTTACTGCAGTACTTGAATCTACCCTGAGGCATTATTTATTGCCTAGGAAACTTGTTTAGTGTTGCTTGCTAGGAATGTCGAAGTGTTCTCTGTAGGCCCAAGTTGTGCACATGTTTTAGATTATTCACATGTCTGTGTTTCTCAGAATGAAGGCCCTAAACTAGATTCTATGGTATTAGATTGGCTCCCTTAGCTATAAAGTTGATAAAAGGCCAACTATATTGATTTCTTACCTTAGTCAGGACAAATTGCTCTATGAAATGTACTGGGTTCGCTGTTTTGTACAGAGACATGGTTAAATCATTACACTGTCAGTTGCTTCCTCATCTGACAAAAAATTAATTGAGAATTTTTTACTTATCGCATGGGTTTGCAACTAGTTAAACTTTCAAGGCCAAAAAACCGAATTAAACATTAAGAATCAAAATGAATTTTTTAAACTTAAGGACTCAAAGTAAAAACGACAATAATTAAACTTTAAAGGCCAAAAGTACTTTAGTCTAATATTTTATATATCTCAACAACTGCCCTGTCCCTTCGATGTCATAGTCATAACTCATAACTCCATTACTTGAAAGTAAAAAATAAAAAAAAAAAAAAAAAAAAAATTACCACAAAGGCGTTTGCTCAGCTCTACTTTTTTTTTGGCTCATTTCCTCCTCAATCAACTTCAAAGTCTCCTTTTTTGGGTTATAGAGCTTTTCTTGGAAGCAGATGATTGTTTTCTGGGATCGCTTTCAGTGGGAATGATGTTGGAGGGCAATTTTGAAGGAAGATTCCTGTGGATGAATTTCACTGCATTTTCCATTGAAAATGATTTCATCAGTTGTTAACTAGTGCTGTTATATGCTCATCATCGATTTGTTGTCATTTAAAAGAAGAAGTTTGAGAGCTCTAATTTTGAGAATGTTTTAATGTCACAATCTCATTAGAGCACTCTTCTTTCAATGAAAGTGGAATACCTACAGAAATTCTTTGATGGAATCAGTTGCCCCACCCACCAAATCTCAGCCTGATAGCCCAATTATTAGTGAAAACAGAATTTCACATACTTGTCATTCCATACCATCATTCTTCCCACCAACCAAGTCTCACTCTGGTGGTTCAGCATCCAATGAAACTCTTCCATGGTTGTCTCTTACCATATCGTCACTCTTCCCGTCAACCATGTCTCAGACTGAGAGTTCAGAATCCAATGAAAGAATTTCACCATTCTCTCATTCCATACCGTCAATCTTCCCACCTGAGAGTTCAGAATCCAATGAAAGACTTATTACACGATCCTCTCATTCCATATTTCCATACCATCAATCTTCCGGCCAAACAAGTCTGATACAACTAGTTCCGATAGCGTGCATAAATATTCTCCTTCTCCTTCAGTTAAAAATGTTTCTCTAAGTGAAGTTAGTAATGTTGTCGCAAGCTGTCCCAATACTTCAATTTATGTGCCTGATGAATTTAAAGATCTTCAATTGAGTTTGAGTATAGATGGTGATAGTTCGGGATCGCATAAAATAGTTAAAAGTATTGCAAGAATTGCACCATGCAATACTTTTAAACGTAAGCGAACAAATACCAAGGTTTGTTGATTTACCTTAATTTTCGTAGATTTTCCTCTTTAACTCTGCAATTCGGCAAAGTCTTATCTTATATATAAAGAGGTATGGTTTTAAATACCCAATATGAGACTTTTTTATTATCAACCTACTCTCTCAAGTGTGTGGAAACCAAACACATAGACTGTTTATATTGGATAACGTGAAAAAAATAACCTGCTCTGTTATCATATTAATGATGGAGTATTCAACCCATAACCAATTGGCTATGAGTGGAGAGGCTCATGATATTATATGTAGAAATATAAGGTTTTAAATGTCTAATACGAAAAAAAAATTATTCTCAAAAAATAATGAATCTTATATTTGTTTTGTTTTTAAAATCAGAATCATTGTATGTTTGCTAAAATGGAGTTCCGATGCTAATTGACTACCTAAGCAAAATCCTATTCCAGCTAAATGATCCTAGTTCTCATGTTTTTTTTTTTTTTTAATCCTTCTCTAGATGCATTGCATATTGAAATAGATTTGGTCATTTTTGTAGCTCGAGTTTAAATGGAAATCTATATTGATTCATTGAAGGGGTTTTGCATTCATGTATAGTTAGAAACATGTTATGCAATTTCCACTTTATTGTCCATTTAACAATTATTACATTAAATATTTTGCACTGGAATGAGTGATGATTTATATTAGAACTTTAAATACATGCACAGTGTGTGTTTTCATATCACTTTCTTCTTCTTTGACATTCTCAAATGACTTATACTGCTCCATACTCTTGAAGGTTTATAAGAGTGGCTCTTTTGGAAGAAGCATTGATTTTACCCTATATAAAGGGTATGATGAGCTCAGGCATGATCTTGCCCGCATGTTTGGAATTGAAGGGCAGCTAGAAGATCGACAACAGAGTTTCTGGAAACTTGTTTATGTGGATCTTAATTATGAAATTCTTCTTGTTGGTTCTGATCCTTGGGAGTATGTCCAGACCTCCAAGTTTGCTTTATTTACTGTTTTGATTTTAACGTTTTTTTTGTTTCTTAATCATGATTCTATAATTGCTCTCAGGGAGTTTGTAAGCTGTGTTCAGGTCTTAAAGATATTTTTATCTGCTGAAGTACAGCAGATCTTGGACGGAGATTATTCCCCACTAAATTCTAAGGCTTCGTTTGGGAGTTTAGAAAGGAATGGAATAAATAAATTATAAAGGAATGAAAAGAAATGTGTCTAATGAATAGAAAGGAATGTAATGAAACTAAGTAATCTTGTTTTGGATGTTTTAAAATAAAAAAATAGAATGAAATAGAATGTTTTTTTTTTTTTTTTTGAAATATGATAGAAATTCTAATATAAACTCACATACACGTATATTTTGAAGATTCCAGGGATTGAACCCATACCCTCATAAAAGGGGTTTCTTGGGGAGGGGATTACCACTGGGCCGAATATACAAGTGGCGAATGAAATAGAATGTAAGTAACCTTGTTTGGGAGTAATATCAAAGGAAATGAAAAAAAATCATTTCATAACAACATTATTACTTTACACTTCATTTTATAAAATGTAAGATTAATCTAGTTTAGACACAGTAAGAATAATATTATAGATTTACCATACAGTAGTATAATCCCGACAACTACTTAAGTCCACTGGATTTAAATTGGCATAAAAAAAAAAAAAAAGA
Organism: Fagus crenata; assembly: GCA_014362285.1. NCBI lineage: Eukaryota > Viridiplantae > Streptophyta > Magnoliopsida > Fagales > Fagaceae > Fagus > Fagus crenata. Next base: position 63,037 of record BKZX01028447.1, read on the forward strand.
ATTATCAAACTACATATCTTTTTTATGCCATAGTTTTACAATAGCTACTGTTCCTATGTTTTTATTCTTGAGAGAGAGGATATAATATTCCAAAGTAGATGATGGCTTCATGAAAATTCTTAGCTAGGTGGGTGAACGGTCTCGTGGGTGGTAAGATGCATGTCATTTGAAATGAGATGTGTGTCATTTGGAGTAAAATGCATACCATGAGACCGTTATCCCAACTCTAGGATTTTTTTTTTTTTTTTTTTTTTTTGGGGGGGTTTGAGTCAATTTGGGGATTTCAAAAAAAAAAAAAAAAAAAAAATGATAGTTGATATGGCAAATTGAAGGTTCAAATTTGACAACTTTAAAACTGGGCATTCCAACTCATATGCTAAATTTAAATAATAATGGGTAACACCTATAAATTATAATGGGCAACAAGCCAACAACTATCTTTTGAATATCATATTTAAAAATAATGAAAGAACTCCTCAATAATTGGAGATGTCAAATTTGAAACCGACACTCCTTATGCCAAATGACACGTAAGATTGATAATTTGATTGGAATTTTACGGGGGTTTTAATTAGCTGTTGGGTGGGGCCACATGGATTTGACATTTTCATTTGGAGATGCTCTTATGGTTATGGTATGTACATGTAATTTGATGAGAATGAAATCTAATTGATTTGCTGATATTTAGTTTTTTTTTAGTTGCTTAAAAAAAATGGACTCACTTGACTTAAAAGTTAAAAATATCATTTCAAGTTAATATTTTAATAATTGGATTTGGGAGAATATCTCAAACTAATTGGATATTCCATTTGAAAATTTAAACGGATTTTTCACACATCATCGATATATCAGGGGAGATATTGTTCAGTTTTAAAGTTTAGAGGGATTGAAATGAACCCAAAAATTAAAGGAGGAATGATGACGTGTCAATTTTTGGTTTGACCACATCATCTAAGGGATTAAAAGCGCTTACTTTAAACTTTAAGGACACATTTGGTATGCTATAATGGTTATTACATTGTAGTAGGAATCAATATTACAAGAAATGAAAGAAGCTGTAATATAATAACTATTACCATTCATCTTTTTGGTGACAATACATAGATAGACCCTGAATATGTATTCTATAATTTTCTACAACATGATTAATATACAAGTATTGCTTATTGTGTATTAAGGGCTTGTTTGGTACATATTTTCATTTTCATTTTCATTTTTATTTCCTGACTTTTTCAACTTTTCAAATTGAAATTTGAAACTTGTTTGAATTTGGTTTTTCTTAAAAAAAATTATGTTTGGCACCCTATTTTCTCACATGTTTTTAGTCTTGTTTTTATTTGACTAAAGTCAATTTTTGGCCCCCTAACTTAGGTGGTGTTTTCATTTTGGCCCCCTAACTTCAAAAATTTTCATTTGGGCCCTCTAACTCTTTTTAGCTATCAAATTGCACCTTCCGTTTATCTCTGTTAAAAGATCCTGTTAAGTGCCTACTTGGACGCAAATTTTGACACGTCATAAAAAAATAAAATTAAATACACATGAAATACACTCTTCACATAGTTGATGGAAAGCATCGGCTTCACATGATTGGGCAGCCCCTTCACCATCAGCCCCTCGATCTCATTGTAGAAGTTCCTCAACGCCATTTTTCCACACAGGGATTGTAAAGAACAAAACTTTGAAAAAAAAAAAAAAAAAAATTTTTTACCCAAATTTATCCCCATAAAAACCGTTAAATTTTCCCCCCTCTTTTTTTTTTTTTTTTTTTTTTCTTATATGAGAAAACTTTAACCCCACAAGAAATTTCCACCAAAACAAAAACAAAGAAAGAATCATTTTTCTCAAAACCCAGAATTTAATACTCCAAGCAGAATATTGAACTTGATAAGACTTACAGATCCCAGTCATAAAAACAATTCAACGCTTTCATTTGTATTCCTATTTTCCCAGCAACCAAACAAACAAATAATAAATATATATATATATATATATATTTCCAATTTCCCAGAAATGCAATCCACACACAAAAAAAAATTGCAATTTCCTAGAAAATATTTTGTGTGGAAAACCAAACAGGACCCATTTATGCAATGTTTGATTGTATGAATATACAATCGGAAAATGGAGATAGAGAGAAGACTAATTGATTTAAAGGAATGAATAGATCAAAGTGAAATAAAATAAAAAGAGACTACTTTACGTGCTCTATGTGTGCGATGTGGTGGTGCAGAGAGGGCTGGACAACCATGAATATAAAATTGGTGGTGCGATGTGGTGATCAACGGCAGGTACGGCACCGTTTCACCTATTTAATGTGCATTTTTTATTTTCTTTTTGATGATGTGTCGAAATTTGCCACATCAGATGACATGTCATCTGTCCAACTAGGTACTTAACAGGGGCTTTTAACAGAGATGAACGGAAAGTGTAATTTGATAGTTAAAAAGAGTTAGGGGGCCAAAATGAAATTTTTTTAAGTTAGGGGGCCAAAATGAAAACACCCCCTAAGTTAGGGAGCCAAAATTTAACTTTAGTCTTTTTATTTTAATTTTTATTATAGACAAAACTTAGGTACAGTTCCTTAGGTTAGGTATATTAGGTTTAATAATTGAATTCAAACACTTGGTTGTATTAACCAATGGGATCATTCTACGGTACCCACGTGGGTACCGTACCTCTAAATGGGTAACCTACTATAGCAAGTCACCAAAACATCACATTAATTGTACCATCATCACATTTAATGGTACCATTATCACATATGATAGTACCCTTCATCACATTATTTAGTACTTTTATTCACTTCACATATGATAGTACCTTTCGTCACAATTATGGTACCTGGTATTAACATCACAATTGATTGTACCCCATCACATTATGGTACCTGGTACCAACATCACATATGATGGTACCTATTATCACATTGGTTAGTACCGTTATTTATTTTTTATTTAAATAATCACATTAATGGTAATTACATCACAATTAATAATACCTATCCTCACATTAGTTAGTACCTTAATCTTTAAAAATATATATATATATATATATATATTATTATATTAAAGAACTAGATAGTAACCTAATCAAAACATGAAAACAGTTTTGACCAAACAAACTCTAAAATCCTTATTTCTATTCTGCCTATCTCTCTTCTTCTCATTTCCCCTAGGTCAACAACAGTCCCATTCTAAATCTATATCTCTTACTGCTTAGCCACCATGGCCAATGGGCTCTCAAGTTCCTCTCTCCACCACTACAACCGGCGGTGGTTTCCTTTTTCTTCCCTCACCGCAACTTTCTCTCTTTCTTTATCCCTCTCTAGCATCTTCTCTCACTCAGGCCACCATGGCCGAGCTTACCATGGCTGAGCTTTTCAAGCTCTGCTGCTCACCACTGCCACTGTTAGCGACGATTTCCCTCTCAGCCAAACCCAAACAAAACCCTCTCTAGATCGGTGCCTCTCTCTCAC